>NC_069452.1:36141906-36230859 GCF_026875155.1 Cherax quadricarinatus | reverse complement strand
TGTAGTTTATGCACAGATTAGCGGTCGTTTCCCTGGTGATCCATGGACTGGGTGTTCAGGTGCTTCAGAGCAGTTGAACCCACATGTGAGTGGCTACGGGCCCCGATCTGGGGAACTGAGACACACAGCTCTGCACCTATGTGGGCGGCTGTGAGATCCAGGCAGCAGCTCCGCTGCTGGCTTCAGTTCCCCACACCTGACAGTCACGCATGACAGACCCAGGAGAGCTGCCTAAACTTCCTTGGAATGCGGGACGATGTGGGCATGTGGGAGCCCCCACCAAGAAGGCCAAGGATGCAGGGATACTACAGTATCTGCCAATCTGCCACTAGGTCTATCCGGCAAGCCCCTACCCAAGGGACTTGTACCCCCAGATGTCCATAGTGTCGTGGAATTGAATCCAGGGATGCCTGTAGTTCTCCTCAACTGGGAAAGGATGGAGCCATCCCAGGTCCCTCCCCCAGTTACTGTCATCCTCCATCGTGGACCGGGGGCTGGCTGACGCCGAGTGGAAGAAGAATTCCCTCTCAGCTTCTCGGGCACAAGCAACCAGGTCTTCAACCAAATTCAAGGTTCCCGATTAACGGGTTTGTAAGGCATCTTGAAGGTCCTACCCCGCCTCAAGTTCTGGTGCGAGTGAGAACTCTCAGGAACGAGGTTTCTGGTCTTTTTTTCCTCAGGATGAAGACTCTTATGAGGATTTGAAGGCTGGTTGTAACTCATTCCAGTGATGGGTGTACTGTTGCTTCTGAGAAAGTCGACAATGGTGTGTCTCTTACACGTCCCTAGATCCGTCCGACTGTGACCGCCATTTGGAATTGCCCCATATTGTCAAGGCGGAGTGGCTAAAACTACAATGGTGAAACAAGGTTCCCACACAAGGTGCTGATTCACCACAAAGGTCCACTTCCATGCACCTGGACCTGGTCTCTGGAAGATTCAAGACCTGACCATACTTTTCAGGCCGCAGCACAAGCCTTCAACTCTCGAGTGTGGTTCAACATATTGCAGGCACCTTCCAGTGAGATAAGAAGTGTGGTTGTGTGCAGCAAGGCACACGACTCGAAGGAGGCCAGAAAAAACATAGAAAAAAAAGAAATAATTCAAATCCACAAACGCCAACTGCAAAGCCCTTCGGGCCAGAGACAGTGTGCCAACTGTTAAAAAAAGGCACCAATGCTGGAACCTGTTATCTTGTACCTGTGATGAAGCATCACTGTCAGCATTTTCATTCAACGGAACAATCCGACCAGCCCCGATGTCACCAACCCATCCATGGAACCACTCGCAGCAACATTCAGTATGGGCTCCAACCACAGTTCCCCCGGATCACAAGGAGGGCATTACCAGCGAGTTCCCTGGCACTGGGATCCCAGCAGGTGTGTCATCAGTGGGCAGCACTGTCTTGCAGCAGCGCTTTCAAACTACGGGGTCAGATGGCAAGGTGGCCGAGTACTACAGAAATCATTGGGAAACACGGCTGCAGGCCAGGAACATTGCCCACAGGTTCTCCATCTGGGCACCAACATTCCTTGCCATCTCAGCCAGCAGCCTCTTTCCCAAGGGCATGGCCCCTGTCATGTGAGCGGTTCCCAGTATTCAAACAGAGTTTTCCGCGCGACAGGGACCCTAAGCCCAAGAACACTCAGGCCGGGGGCCCTTGGGTGCACCAGCTTATGCTTGGCTGCAGTGTCGACAAGCCACCGCAAACATACATCAGGTGACCCAGCCCCGACTTGACGGGTCCGTCCAGCTCAATGCCAGCAGAGGTAATGGTCCGAATCATTACCTGATCGACTGAGAAAACCATCGAGTGGTCATTTTCAAACCACACCTCTGTCGCCGGCTCCGTCGGTGGAGGACAGGGGTGCCTGCAGGCAGCGCCTGTCATGATACTGGGTGATGGTCCTACGGACAGGAAGGACTCAATGGAACTTCAAGCCATCATCCAGGAGTCCTTCCAGTCCATGATGGAGGAGGCCACAGAAGTCCGCCAGCAACGGACGATGAGTCCCCAGGCAGAGATGGAATCAGTTGGCCAGCCTCTGTGACGCCCTTGAAGAACCCTCCAGTGGACAATTTGTGTGCAGTAGGCAGAAAATTCACTAGTTATTGAAGCTGCAGTTCAGGATAGGTTGATGTCTTCCTGTTTCCAGGAGACACTTACCAATTCTGTCACATCAAATGCCGCTATGTATTTCCCGTGATTCTCGGGCCTATCCTTCAGCGCCTGGAATGACTGGCAGGTGCATGCGATCTAATCGTCAGGACCACATTCCCCCTCATACAGTCCTCCATTTTCCATTGACCCATCAACGGTGGGAGGGCGTGGAGGTTCAGCCTGTTTACACCTTACATCTACCGGATGGACCTCTCATGGTTTACAACATTTACAGAAGCCTCTTCGTTAATAGCCCTTGACATTTCAGAGGTGGCAGCACTTGCCCACTCTGGGAGGGTCTTGTTTTTGGCTGGGGATGTCAATGCCCACCACGGCAATAGCTTTCTTCTGTCTCTCTACCAACCAAAAAACCATGGTGGGATGCAGACCTGCGTGGAGGGCCTGTGGCTGGAGGGAGGTCCCTAGAGATCGCCCTCCTCAAGCAATGGTGAGCCAGTCCCATCCCAAATGGGTGACCGTATGGAGATCTTGGAATTCACCTCATCTCTAGGTAGGTTGCCTCTTGAGTCAAAATTGAGACCACCCCTGTCTCGACCAGCGATCACATGCAAGTCACCACGCTGATGGTCCCAGCTGTGCCCGCTCTAGCCCACTGGTTTCCTACCACCCCCAGATGGAAAACTAAAAAAGGCGCGACTGGCAGTGCTATCCAGGAGGTCATTCCGACGCTTGGTGTGGCAAGACTATTCCTCTTCCAGAAGACCCAGATGATGCAGCTCAAAGCTTGCATGTGGCCATCACAATGTGCAGCGGTAGGCAGCCATAGTACCTAAGATTACAGGCAGAGGGTCACATAAATGTTAGCTGTAGGTTATCAACAATTAGGACATCAGGGAGCAGAACCAGCGCATCAATGTGGTACACTAGATGCACTGGTGTAATCCCACACTTGAGACATGCGTCGCTAAGGTAGGTGCGTGCAAGCACGCCATGTCCTTCGACACAGGGTCTGGCATTGCCTAAATGGTTCGAGTTGTGTGCCTCCCTCATCTACTCCTTCACTTTATCTGCGATATGGACAAGTTACTTATGAACACTGGGCAGTTTTGCTGTATGGCTTGGTTCAACCCATACCCCGGCAATGGAGGCAGAACGTCCTGGGTTGAAGCCTTTTCACCTCCGGGTGGCCATGGATACATACTACCCTCTGGATCTTTGGGGCTCCAAGCCAACCGCCTCCATCCCTAGAAGTGATGATGGTATCCAAGTGGCATCCAAGCTGATGGAGGACAGAACAACGGAAGATGACGTTCACCGACCAGGAGCTCCAGGCCATCCTTCACATCTCATCAGTACATTGCACCGGGGCATGATGGTATCACCTATGGCATTGATCACTTCGGACTTGGCCATGTCTTTGCCTGCAGATCTGTCCTTGGGGTCGTCAACTTGACTTGGCGAGCTGGCACAAACCCTGGGTATGGAAGGAGGCTGACATCAAACCGATTTCTAAGCCTGGGGGATCCTGGCATGTGTCCAACCCATCTCCCTCACCAGTTGCATCCAAAGTTATCTGAAAGATGGTGCGGGAGCGCCCTGAGAGGAACTTGGCACTCCCATAACACCTTCTATGGCTATCACCATAAGAGTGGTGCCTTCGAAAGATGCCTTTTCCACTCTACTGGCCTGGCATGGGTGGACGGACGGCCCAACCAACATTTTGTCTTTCTTGACCTTGAGAAAGCTTTGAGCTATCCCAGTGGGTGCCTGCCATCCTCTCACTTCTTGGCCCACTTGGGGGTATTAAAGGCGGCTCTTTCATGTCTTCGTTCCTATCTCCCAGGGAACAGGCGGGCCCGGGTAAACTACCGGCGCATGCCACTTCACTCAAGACCCAGGATAACTGCACACCACAGGGCAGGTAGCTGATTCCCACCCTGTTCAATGTATTGATGCACAAGCTTGTGCACCTTCCTTTCTCCAGATGCAATCCTTCCTCTTCAGCTATGCCGATTACCTGGCGCCTTTTCGTACCTAGATGTGCCGTCATATTGCATTGGCGTGGCCCAGGAAGGACCTCGATCTGCTGGCTACCACTGCTGTCATTTGGGGCTCAAGAATACCTGTGACAAAATCCAAAGACATGATCCCTCCGCACGCAGGGTACCCAGTCAGGGAGTCTGTGGGTCCTTGCATCGACCTTGAGTAGGGTTCACAGTTAAAGGTACCTTGGTCATCTACATTTGAAAAACCCCCAGGCTCCACAACCCTCCAGAAACATGTTGCACCAAATTAAAGAGAGGGCTCTGGAGAGGGACAGGGCAAAGAGTTCAATGGCCAACCCTAGGGTTTGGGGCCAGCCTCAGGTCCAATAGTTGTGTCATCATCCAGGCAATACGCTCCTCAAAGAGTATGGGTCTCTTGCTCTGGTTCATCCAACCCACAAACATCAAATCCTCTGTGTGATGGCCCCAGAACACATCTGTACAGGCCATGCTGGGGCTGCCTAGTGGGGCCAATGCAATGACCCTCTGACCCTTGAGGCACCTCTGCAGCCCCTTGAAGACATGGATGCCAACGTGCTAGCTGCCAAGAGTATCGCAAAGTATCTCCGACTCCCATTGGGCTGACAAACTGATGAGGGATTACGGTTCTGCCAGGGACAGAACTTCCACTGCATCCCAGCCTGCAGATGGTGGTGGATCGGTAGCACATGGCCACACGAAGCTCCAGCCATGACATGCTCTAGGTGGGAGGCTGCTACGGACTTGCAGCGAACTACATGTGCCAGAAGTTCCGCTGTGGGCTGCCGGTGCGCCAGGATCCCACTATCCCCTACCCTGGGGACTCACGAAGCATTATCTTTATACAGAGTGACCCACTGGATGCCCCCTCCAAGTGTTCAGACACAGTCCAGAGAAACTGTAGGGTGGCATATCCACTGCCTATGCTTAGGTTATCCCACCACTACACAGATTGTTATGAGATGGGCAACTAGAGGAGCTCTGTGCCCATTGTGACCCGAATTGTTCCGTAGCCCTTTGGTGCAACTACCTGTTTAGACTTCAGTCTATCAAGTGCCCCTTCACCGTAGACACTTCCCAAGACCCCAGTTGGGCAGAGGGCCCCGATAGATGAGGGCAGCAACAACTTGTGGTAATTAGCGATCAGAGACTTGGAAACCTTACTTCCAGTCTTGCAAGTCTTCCTCCTCCCCATTGAAGTCGCTGTTCGATGGGCCTGGCCTTTGGGCCTCCATTTGCACTGCACACCAGCCCACCCTTAGTGCACAGTACGTTTTGGTACGTCAACTGGCCATAGAGAGCCTTTGAGGTACCCCCCCGGCCCCTTCCCCACTCAAGAAACTGCCCCATTTGCAAGAATGGATAAATGACACTTCCATACCCGGGGACAAATGCCAGGTCACCGAAATGGAAGAGTACCCGTGGCCCTGGGACCACCATACTGGCGAATCAAATTGAATAGAATAGAATAGTAGGTTTAGCGCTTCTCTTTCTTGTATAAAAAATAATACATATCTTTTAATTATTTTGGTTGATGAAAGATAATCTTGTGTAAACTTGTATTTAACATAGTTATAAAGGGATATAATGCATAGTGGACGAGGACAGTTTGTGACGTACAAAGCTAAAACGTTCAGTGTGTATTTTTCATCGCACGCCATTGCCAACCCTTCTAGGGTAGGTAGTGCCTGATCCAGAACTAGTTAGCTCAAGAAGACTGTCATTCCCCATTAGCCCCCTTGGGGCGGGGATGGCAGACCATAGAGGGCCCACTTGTGGCTAGGCCGGTGTACAGTTGGTCCCAAAGATGAGAGGTACTTGAGCCTCCTCCCATGGAGACATAGGTCTCAGACACTCCTAAAGAGGGAGCCAAGGCCGTGCCACCACTTTGGAAAAGGCCCGGGCCGGGGAGAATACCCGGCGAAACTTTAATAATAATAAACATTTCGACAACAGTGTGCGTTCAGTTAAGACGCAGATTAACACTGTCATTGTTTAACTTCTCAGTGGGGCAATAAAGCCAGCTTCAGCCCAGGGAAATTACAACCTAAATCATCAGAGACACGTATGGCATTCAGGATGAGAGTTGTACGTCTAGCATTAGAACGGAGCACATAGATTTTTTTTAAACCTGCTCTCAGCAACGGTTTACGAGTCGTTTGGTCAAACCGTTTTCCAGGAATAAAGTCTTGATGCAACACCAGCTGTGCGGTGAGGATTATCGATGTATCCATACATATTACAAGTATTAAACTGCGTAATGTCCCCTTTAGAGGCGGATGAGACAATATCAGAAAATTATTTGAGGAATACGGAACTGTTTCATTTGGCCCAGCATGGTAAGAGGTTTGCTGGGTGCCTACACAGTTTATTTTTTTTATTAAAATCCCGGAGGGCATTTTTACCTAAAAATGTCATTGGCGACACCCCATACCGTCTAACGTGTACACTAAAGAATCAGGACACAGGTCATGGTGTCATAACGCGGGGCAAAGGCTTGACCAGCCGCCTATGTGGGGAATATGTCACATAGCGGCGGAGTGTGGGAAGTCGGCAACGAGCTCCTGGCCCAGGGGCGGAGACATCCGCTTTCTACAACCTGGAAAGCAGGTGTTTTATCAATGACGTGAAGGAGGGCCGTGGTCGGTCTATGGATCGAGGATAGTGGAAGAGGCGTAAAGGCTGGGGGAGAGTTGATGCCCTTGAACCAGTTACCTGGTCCAACACACTTCCAGTGGATCGGGTTGAGCAAAAAGTACAGGAGGAAGTGGATGGAACTACGAGGAGAATTTAGCCGAGGTTCTGAAGTCCTTGTCACCGCTGAGGCGGTGGCTGCTCCGGCCTGTGGAATTAGCCTCGTTCTTGAAGTCCCTTGCACCGCCTAGGAGGTGGCTGCTCCTGGCAGGGTGGTAGAAGACGAGGTGAAGGATGTGGGGCATCAACAACAGAACTATTCGACGACTGGAGTGACAGCGTGACTGAGGTTGTCACCGAGATCTTTGGTCACTGTGTACAGTGGAGTAGAGGTACATTGTGATGCAACCCAGACCATGCCATGGAGGATTGCGCCTGTCCACAAGAAATAAGAGCTCCTGCAATCGTATCAGATATGTCCTAACGCCAGCGCAGCGGACTGGGAAGCAAATATGGGGCAGAAGGTGAAGTAGTGGTAGCCATGACAGGATGCACCGAAAGAAGGGGGGGGGAAGGGAAGTGTGCATGACAAGTGGTCCCCACACGTTTTCTGGTGGCAATCGGAAGATGAAGAGAGGAGGCAGGGGTGGAAACTTTAATAGGCCTCCGGTGTATGACAGTAAAACGTAAATGTATGGTTGTAATAGTGTAAAGAGAAATGGTTTCGAATGTTTCTGAATAAATTTAGAGTGGATGATAGTACCTACAGGATCACAATTTTAATGGCGGGTAGGTGTTGGAGATGAGGGGTTTCAGTTGTAACCCCTGCCAGCCATCTCCCGTTTGGAAAGGGGGGGTGTGTATATTAATTAGGGAGCGAGCCCGTAGTTTTTGCAGAGAAGTGAGGGGTGTGGTGTAGGGGGAAAGTGGGGTTTGCTCGTAGATGGGTTTTTGGATGGGAAAGAACGTGAGGCTTTTATGTATTGTTAATGCGCCTGCAGATAATAACGTACAGTGAAGCAGGATTTTGTGTGCGAGTACCATGTGTTTTTTTTTTTCGGTGCATTACCGAGTTGGCAATAGTAGGAGTGTGATTGGAACTTCGTCATTAGGAGGGCTTATGTTGGAACCGAAAGGGGGCCAGTTATGTGTCGGTGTCCCTCCGAATTTATTGAGGGATATTAGGTTAAGTAGATGCATTCGAACGGGGGGCGTAGGAGAACAAGAGCATACATAGTTAGGAGAGTGTATGCAGCTAGGTTATATAGGTGTATCTTTCTCACGTTGTTTTAGTGAGAGTTTCAAAACTGTTGAAGTAGCATGGACGGATCATAGAGCAAGTGTTGGTGGTGGATGAGTGGGAGGCGCTTGCAGAAATATACAGAGTTACTGGGTAAAATTAAATATAAGTGCATTATTGATTGAGGATAGGGGTTAGAGGATTTTCAGTCCAATGGAAGGAGCTGAGCGGAAGGAGTCAACATGGGGAGTGGAAGATTCGTACAATGGTGGGAATGTGTGTTGCCAAGAAAGGATTAGGAAATATTATGTGGGGTTGGGCAAACTGAATAAATGATTTGTAAATATTGTCCTTTCAAAATTATTGAGGACAGGTAAAAGGGGCTGTTTATAGGAAGGGTGCTGTGGGGGAGCAACTTATCCTATTGATGAAATTGGTCGAGGTCAAGGGGAGACTGATGAGTTACAAAATGATAGGTTGTCAAGCGGTAATGGGGCAGGCAGGGTAAGGAGGAGCTTTGGGGAGACAAACCATCGGCGTGTGTGTCGCGACATCAAAAAACAAAGACAGCAGGTTACAGCTATTCCGAGGTTAGGAGTACACGAGAATGGGCGGGGGGTTATAGAATGGTCAGGAGATACTAACTACAAAAGGAATGAGTGCGTAGCGGATAAATGGGTATGAAGTGGTTTGGACAAGGGGTGAAGGTTGGGAAATTGGATTTAGAGAAGGTTGCTGTAAGTAATGTTGACGTGTAATTTAGAGGGAATAGTGATAGAAAGGCTTTAGGGGGGGTAATAACAGAGGAGGAAATAGAGGTGGCTTTTAAGGGAATGAGGAAAGGCAAAGCACCGTGAATAGACGGTCATCCCGGCAGAATATTAATCTCCAACATTGGGAGGTGATAAGGAGTTTCATGGGTATTTATTTAATCATATGAAGGAGAAGTATGTGAGTGGGGACAACATGCAACTAGCATTTGTAGTTGTTGGGCCAGAAGGGTAAGGGGCATCACACGCCTCAAGAGACCGTGCCATATCTCTGATTATTTGCTGATTATAAGTTGTTCGCTAAAGTCATGGGAACGTTATAAATGGTGTGGGTAGGAGAGTGTTTCGAAAAAGACGCATATGGTTTGCCTGGAATTCGATTATTGAGGGTCATGGAATACTGGAGAAGTTTTTTGTGGAGTCAAAATGGGGTGGAGGAGGGAGGGCGGCGTTGTTGCTTAGACTTGCAGGGGGCTATGTGTCCAGGGTTGACAGAGGAGCATTGTGGGAGCAAACATAGTGAGTCAGGGTTATGGTGGAAGAATAGTTTTAATTGGGTAACCCACGGTTGTACAATGGAGCCAAGATGAATGGTAACAGATTAATGGATGCTTGGGGGAGGAGCATTGTATGGGTATGGGAACTTAGGCAGGGGTGTTTCATGTCCAAATGTTGTTTGCGTGCATTCAGGTACCCCTTCTATATAATGGTTGAACGTTAGTTTAAGTGACACGAGTGAGGTTACGAGGGGGGGGGGGTAGGGGAAATTGGTGAGTGTTTGCCGGGGAATAATAGGATACGTAAACGAATACAACGCCAGTTTCGGAGAGGGATGTGCGTTGGGTGTTATGGATGATGTAGTGCAACAGTACTGAAATGCAATCAGGATGCAGGTAAATAGAGGGAGGTGGAAGGGAAGAAGTCATGATCATGGGTAGGGTGATTTGGGTGGAAGGGGGGGTGAGATTAACGTTGTGAGAAAACAAACGGTGTCTTTAAAAATATGTGGTATCACCTATAATGGTGATTTGGGCGCTGCTCGATGAGGAAAACTCGAATAATTCATATGGATAAGGAATTCAGGGGCGTCTGGGTGCATTGCGACCGGCTCTTCTCCTGACTCTCGTGCAACGAGTGGATTGATTATAAATGTATTATTGTATAGTAAGGTTTGGCACGTAGCAGCCGTGTTCCCATTAACATGGACGGGCGGATTGTGGAATCTAGACGAGTGGTTTTGAATTTTTTTGTGGGGTATCAAGGTGCGATTGGCCTGGATGGAGAGAGGTGTAATGTTACCTTGTTCTCCAGGGTGTGTTGGGGATGATGGCTGAAGGAGGATAAAATTGTGTTTTCTTAATGGATGTTTTGCGCGAAGGTGTGAGTGGAGGTCAGCGTGGGAAAAGTATATGATAGTTTGGTAAGTGTTATGGTGGTGTGGAGTTGAGGGAATGTGAAATTATTTTGAGGGCTTTGATATTGTTAGAGAGACCCAGGGACAATTCGAGTAAGGGGTTTTTTTGTTAAGCTGCTTTCAGACAGGATTGTTTGTACCATTTGAGGGATTGTCCCCATGTACGCATGGACCGAGTATTTGGTATAGGTTTAGCACGTTGAAGTTAAAGCCTAGGGAAGGTGAGGGTAATGTACTGTTTTTTGCTATGCAATCTACCTTCGGGGGATGTTTTAAAACGCAGGTGGGTAAGTTGTGGCGGAATGTGTGGAATCTGTGGGAGGAGATACGGCGTCCATTCCCCCGTATACTTTTTGGGTACTGGAGGTGTGTTAGGGTATTGGTTAAGTAGGGTAAGTAGAAACAGGGGGTGGTGGGGCCGAAGGGTTGTCGGTTCTCTGCTGCACTAGCCTAGATGTGGAGGGTTTCTGATGAAGTGTCATAAGAGCTTTGGATTATATAAAAGTGATTAATATATATATAGTGGGGTGATTAGGTGGAGGGGGAAGATGTGAGGTGCTGATGCTGTGTAACTAGCTGTAACGGTTTAGTCGTAAGATGGAGTGGTAATAGAGTACTGTATGGGAGGAAGGTGGGAGAAGGATTTTTCGAAGGGTATAGAATGTTAACGTTAGGGTTTTCTCATCAATCACGACCTTTGGGCTGAGTGAGTAAGGGGGGGGGTTTTATATGGGATTACATACGGAAGGGGGATTTTTTTCATTCAGGGGAATACAGCGGGGTTCCGCTCCCGGGGAGGGGTGAGAGTAAGGTGTATGGGGTATATGAAGGTTGTAGATGAGTGGCATACGTGTATGTAGCATGTCAAGTTGGCACATAAAGCAAAGGTGATATAAAGTAATTACGTAAGTACCGAATGAAGAATTCTCTTTAGATTTGTCAAGGTCGTCCATGACCTTCTTCGAGTATTAAGTGTGAATGGTGTCAAGATTATAGTATTAAGACCTGAAGAGTTTTAGGGCTTCTTTATATTGTGCTTTTTTATTGCCTTTTATTGGGCCATATTTTCATTGTGCGATAATTGTATGCAATGAGAGGTTATTTAAATTATGTTTGTGTTGAGTGTTGTGGCTTTTTGGCGAGTGTACTTTCTTTATTTTAAGCATTATATAAGTGCCATGCCATGTTTGCTGCGATATGGAACGCTTAATGAACTTCATAAAATGTAATGCCTCGTTAAAAGTTTGTAATGGTACAGTAATGTTTAGTCTCAGATTTTATATAATGTGCATATCATGCGAATGGAAGAGGCGTATAATATTTAGTAATATTGTTAAAGATTAATTAGTATAAGTGTGAGGCATAGGGTGGGGTTTTTTTTTTTCAATGCTTTAAAAAGAGATTGTAGAGATGGCACGGATGTATGTGCTTAGGTACTCTATTGTATAGGGGTTAATTTTAAAAGTAAAAAAAAAAAATGTTTAAGGCTTTAAGTTTTTTGTATAATGTTTTACGTATTGTTGTATGCTTTTTTATGAATAATTCATCATGTAATGGTTTAGGAAATACTAGTTGGCTTAGGTGTAAATATCGGAGATGTGCTGCAGCGGTACTATATACAGGTGTATTTATGTTTCATGTATTATGTTTGTATACCTGTTTTTAATGAAGGATTGATGTTTTATATATTAATATTATTATTATTAATATTAAAGATTAGCCGTAATCTCCCGGCCCGGCCTTTTCCAAGTGGTGGCCCGGCCATGGCTCCCTCTTTAGGAAGTGTCCTGATGAACTAAGTCCTCCCATGGGAGGGCAAAGTACCTCCACATCATTGGACCAACTGTCCCCAGGGCCTAGCCCACAAGCTAGGCCTCTTGTCTGCCATCCCCGCCCCAATGTGGGGCTAATGGGAATTACAGTCTTATGAGCTAAAGAGCTCGGTTCAGGCACAGGCACCTACCCACCCTAGAAGGGTTAGCATGGAGTCGATCTTTTGTTAATGTTTTATTATTTTTTTTTTTTTTTATTTTTTTTTTTTTATTTGCCGCCGGTATTCTTCCCGGCCCGGGCTTTTCCGAAGTAGTGGTGACCCTGCCTTTGGCTCCCTATCTGGGGAGTGTCTCGATACTTAAGTCTCCCCATGGGAGGGAGGTACAAGTACCTCCACATCTTTGTTGACGAACGTGTCCCCAAGGCCTAGCCACATTCCCGCCCCCTCACGGGCTCGTAAGGAGAAATATGCCTCTGGGTCTGCCATCAACCACGCTCAAATGGGCTCGTGGGGAAGGCAGTCATATGACTGCAGGTGGTTATCAAGCCCCAACTTGTTTTGGTTTTTAATATGTTTATTATTATTATTAAATATTACCGGTATTCTTCGCCGGCCCCGGGCCTTTTCCAGTGGTGCCCGGCCTTGGCTCCCTCTTTAGGGAATGTCTGAGACCTAAGTCCTCCCATGGGAAGGAGGCACAAGTACCTCCTCATCTTTGGGAACCAACTGACACCAGCGCCTAGCCCCAAGCTAGGCCCTCACTGGTCTCGCATCTCCCCCCACAAGGGGGCAAATGGGAATGACAGACATAATACGAGCTAAATCTCGGGCTGCCAGCACCTACCCTACCCTAGAAGGGTGAGGCCAATGTTGGTCGAATGTTTAATATTTATTATTATTAATATTAAGATTAGCCGCATTCACCCTGCCCGGCCTTGGTTCCAAGTGGGTGCCCGCCTTGGCTCCCTCGTTTAAGTAGAGTCTGAGACCTAAGTCACCCATGGGAGGAGCACAAGTACCTCCTCATCCTATTTTGTTTGGTGAAAACCACTGACCCCCCAACCCCCAGGCCTAGCCACAGCTAGGCCTCTCTGGTCTGCCATCCCCTCCACAAGGGTCTAATGGAATGACAGTCTTATGAGCTAAAGGTCTCTGGCTCGAGGGCACCTACCCTAACCCTAGAAGGGGGGTCTGTGCATGGTGTCCTGATTTTTTTTAATATTGATGTATTTATTTACGTATTAAATAAAATATAAAAAAAAAAATAATAAAACGTTGTAATTCCCACAATGAAAATTATAATTATGTGGAAGCACAGATACTGCTTTCTTTTATTTATTAATGTATTGTATTAATTTAAAATAAAATCTAAAAATAAATATGCTTAATTGTAATTTATCAGTTTGTAAATAAAGTAACTTACTTGTTAAATTAGTTTATAAGACTGTTTTAAACTAATATAAATCTTACAAAAAATGAGATAAATAATTTTAAATTATCAATTTATCTTCAAACTACATTAACTATAATTATTTTTCCCTTTTAAAATAATAATATAAATGAATAAATAAAATAAACTTTTCTAACAGTTGCACAAATGTTTTGAAATTTATAAGTACTTTAATAATAAATTATTTTTGTGGTTATAATTGCCGTGAAAAAAGTTAAACTATTTCGTTCAACCGAAGCTGTGAGATCGATACCATGCCTAACCCATCTAGGGTAGGTTAGTTGCCTGAGCCCGAGCCTTTAGCTCATAATACTGTCAGTTCCCCCATGCCCCCATAGTGGCGGGGATGGCAGACCATAGAGGCCTAGTCTTGTGGCTAGGCCTGGGGACAGTTGGTTGTCTGCAAGCGCCCCTGCGTCCGCCGACGGCAGCAGGCGACATAGGAGGCGCTGAGATGACCCCGATGTGGCTTGTCCTCACTCAATTGGGAAATGATTCGACCATTACCCTCTGCAGGCCATTGAGTTCGACGACCCGTCAAGTCGGGGCTGGGTCCTGTGATGTCTGGGTGGCTATTGGACACAGCACAAGCATAAGCTGCGTGCACCCTGGGCCCAGCCTAGTGTCCATGGGCTTCTTGGGATCCCCCAGCTGGGAAACCTCTGTTGAGCCTCAGGCAGCTCCCATTAGTGGCCTGGCCTTTGGAAGAGGCCTGCTGGTGGGATTGCAAGGAATGAAGGTTGCCCAGCTGGGACCGCAGCTGTTTTTTCCCAATTGAAATTTCTGCGTCCTGGGCCACCTTGGCCATCTGACCCCGTAGTTGACCAGCGCTGCTGCAAGCCATTGCCCTGCCCCCTGATGCCACTGCAGGGATCCCAGTGCCAGGAACTCGCTTGTAGATGCCCCCCTGTGGTATCCTGGGGAAACTGTGGTTGGAGCCCATACCGACTGTTGCTGGGTGGTTCCATGGATGAGTTGGACATCTGGGGCTGTCGGGTCTCTGATGATGTTCCTGCTGCTAGTGCTGCACCATCACAGGACACTCCAGTTCCATGCATGGAGCCTCTTTGAACAGTTTGACCAACAACTGGGCCTCTGGCTGAATGGCTTTGCTGTGTAGGCAGGTTTGGAGGATTGCCAATGCAGTCCTTCGAGTCGTGTGCCTTGCTGCACACGACCACAACTTCTCTCTCAACTGGCAGTGGCTGCAATATGAATTGAACCCCTGCAGTTCAAGCACTGAACTGGCTCATACAAGTATGTTGGGTCATGAATCTTCCCCATACCCCCAATGTACAGTGCGTGGGAGTATACCTTTGTGGTGGATCATCACCTGGTGGGTGGGCACCTTGTTCACTGTTGCAGTGACTTCGCTCCACCTTGACAAAGTATATGGTCAATTCCAAAAGTGGTGTTCCTGTGGGAGGGACACATGAGAATGTGGTAAGAGCACCCCCATGTACACCTTCTTCCACCAAAGCAACCATTCCACCATGCTGGAATGCTCACAACCAGCCCCTTCAACTACCTGTAAGAATCTTCGTCCCGAGGAATACCAGAACCTCGTTTCCTCCAGAGTGAACTCGCATTGAACTTGAGGTACTGGTAGATCATCCAGATACCTTAACAAACCTTACATTTGGGAACCATGAATTAGTTGAATGCCCTGTTGCTTGTGCATGAGCTCTTGAGCGGAATTCCTCCTTCCTCGTGGAGTCAACCTGTCCCCGTCCACTGTGTAGGCCGACGCAACTGGTGTAGGGACCTGGGATGCCTCTATCTTTGCCAGTTGAGGAGCTCCACCTCCTGGCTTCCATCCACTACCCTAAGGACATCACTGGGGTGCGAAGTCCCTTTGGGAGTCTGCTGCCGACTGATCTAGTGCAGATTGGCATATACAGGTAGTCTCCACTGCAATCCTTGGCCTTCTTGGTGGGCTCCCACCTGCCCACATATGTCCTCCAACACGTCCGTCGAATTCCAATGTACGTTTAGGCTGCTCTCCTTGTTCCTGTCATGGTGACTGCAGGTATGGGGACAGAGCCAGCAACAGAGCTGCTGTCTGTGACCTCACAGTCACCCACACTGGTGGCAGAGGCTGTGTTCGGCTCAGTTTCCCCGTTCGGGCCCGTAGGCCACCCCACGTGCTCACTTCCCTGAGCACTGACCACAGTCCAAGGAACCACTATAGAACTTGCCAATCTGTGCATAAAACTATACAACATGATATAATTCCAGCAAATACAACACACACTCTTTCCTAGTTGATCACCTTTCCACACTGGACCTCGTAATCCGTCGATCCTCTTGAGCACCTTTGCACTTGCTGAGTTCTGTGTACGTCTTTTTTCGTATGCCATGATATTGAACATTATTATTATTATAAAAGATCGCTCAATATTCTCCCGGCCCGGGCCTTTCCCAAGTGGTGGCCCGCTCGTGTGCTCCCTTTTAGGGAGTGGTCTGAGACCTAAGTCTCCCAGGGAAGAGGACACAAGTACCTCCCTCATCTTAGTGGAACAAACTGTCCCCAGGCCTAACCACAAGCTAGGTCTCTCTGGTCTCCATCCCCTCCCCAAGGGGGCTTAGATGTGAAAGACATTCTTTTGTACCCAGAAGGGCTTGTTTTACTGACATTGTCTACCATGGGTCTTTTGCTATGTTAATTTTGCCGATTGTGGTCTTTATGTATTATAAAATAATGATTTTTTTTAATAAAAATATATATATGAAAATAATAATAATAATAATAAACTTACTATGTACTTGTTTAAGTACAATTCTATATGAAGGCTTTAATACCCATATAAAGAAAAGTGAAAAATATAATACAAATTGTAGTTTAGCGGGAGAAACGAAGCGTTCACTAAACTGGACTGGATAGTCAATAAGGATTTACGGATTTGGATGGATATGGAAAACTAAAGTGTGTTGTGTTCTCTCGGGAAATTCTGGGTGTAGTTTATGCACAGATTAGCGGTCGTTTCCCTGGTGATCCATGGACTGGGTGTTCAGGTGCTTCAGAGCAGTTGAACCCACATGTGAGTGGCTACGGGCCCCGATCTGGGGAACTGAGACACACAGCTCTGCACCTATGTGGGCGGCTGTGAGATCCAGGCAGCAGCTCCGCTGCTGGCTTCAGTTCCCCACACCTGACAGTCACGCATGACAGACCCAGGAGAGCTGCCTAAACTTCCTTGGAATGCGGGACGATGTGGGCATGTGGGAGCCCCCACCAAGAAGGCCAAGGATGCAGGGATACTACAGTATCTGCCAATCTGCCACTAGGTCTATCCGGCAAGCCCCTACCCAAGGGACTTGTACCCCCAGATGTCCATAGTGTCGTGGAATTGAATCCAGGGATGCCTGTAGTTCTCCTCAACTGGGAAAGGATGGAGCCATCCCAGGTCCCTCCCCCAGTTACTGTCATCCTCCATCGTGGACCGGGGGCTGGCTGACGCCGAGTGGAAGAAGAATTCCCTCTCAGCTTCTCGGGCACAAGCAACCAGGTCTTCAACCAAATTCAAGGTTCCCGATTAACGGGTTTGTAAGGCATCTTGAAGGTCCTACCCCGCCTCAAGTTCTGGTGCGAGTGAGAACTCTCAGGAACGAGGTTTCTGGTCTTTTTTTCCTCAGGATGAAGACTCTTATGAGGATTTGAAGGCTGGTTGTAACTCATTCCAGTGATGGGTGTACTGTTGCTTCTGAGAAAGTCGACAATGGTGTGTCTCTTACACGTCCCTAGATCCGTCCGACTGTGACCGCCATTTGGAATTGCCCCATATTGTCAAGGCGGAGTGGCTAAAACTACAATGGTGAAACAAGGTTCCCACACAAGGTGCTGATTCACCACAAAGGTCCACTTCCATGCACCTGGACCTGGTCTCTGGAAGATTCAAGACCTGACCATACTTTTCAGGCCGCAGCACAAGCCTTCAACTCTCGAGTGTGGTTCAACATATTGCAGGCACCTTCCAGTGAGATAAGAAGTGTGGTTGTGTGCAGCAAGGCACACGACTCGAAGGAGGCCAGAAAAAACATAGAAAAAAAAGAAATAATTCAAATCCACAAACGCCAACTGCAAAGCCCTTCGGGCCAGAGACAGTGTGCCAACTGTTAAAAAAAGGCACCAATGCTGGAACCTGTTATCTTGTACCTGTGATGAAGCATCACTGTCAGCATTTTCATTCAACGGAACAATCCGACCAGCCCCGATGTCACCAACCCATCCATGGAACCACTCGCAGCAACATTCAGTATGGGCTCCAACCACAGTTCCCCCGGATCACAAGGAGGGCATTACCAGCGAGTTCCCTGGCACTGGGATCCCAGCAGGTGTGTCATCAGTGGGCAGCACTGTCTTGCAGCAGCGCTTTCAAACTACGGGGTCAGATGGCAAGGTGGCCGAGTACTACAGAAATCATTGGGAAACACGGCTGCAGGCCAGGAACATTGCCCACAGGTTCTCCATCTGGGCACCAACATTCCTTGCCATCTCAGCCAGCAGCCTCTTTCCCAAGGGCATGGCCCCTGTCATGTGAGCGGTTCCCAGTATTCAAACAGAGTTTTCCGCGCGACAGGGACCCTAAGCCCAAGAACACTCAGGCCGGGGGCCCTTGGGTGCACCAGCTTATGCTTGGCTGCAGTGTCGACAAGCCACCGCAAACATACATCAGGTGACCCAGCCCCGACTTGACGGGTCCGTCCAGCTCAATGCCAGCAGAGGTAATGGTCCGAATCATTACCTGATCGACTGAGAAAACCATCGAGTGGTCATTTTCAAACCACACCTCTGTCGCCGGCTCCGTCGGTGGAGGACAGGGGTGCCTGCAGGCAGCGCCTGTCATGATACTGGGTGATGGTCCTACGGACAGGAAGGACTCAATGGAACTTCAAGCCATCATCCAGGAGTCCTTCCAGTCCATGATGGAGGAGGCCACAGAAGTCCGCCAGCAACGGACGATGAGTCCCCAGGCAGAGATGGAATCAGTTGGCCAGCCTCTGTGACGCCCTTGAAGAACCCTCCAGTGGACAATTTGTGTGCAGTAGGCAGAAAATTCACTAGTTATTGAAGCTGCAGTTCAGGATAGGTTGATGTCTTCCTGTTTCCAGGAGACACTTACCAATTCTGTCACATCAAATGCCGCTATGTATTTCCCGTGATTCTCGGGCCTATCCTTCAGCGCCTGGAATGACTGGCAGGTGCATGCGATCTAATCGTCAGGACCACATTCCCCCTCATACAGTCCTCCATTTTCCATTGACCCATCAACGGTGGGAGGGCGTGGAGGTTCAGCCTGTTTACACCTTACATCTACCGGATGGACCTCTCATGGTTTACAACATTTACAGAAGCCTCTTCGTTAATAGCCCTTGACATTTCAGAGGTGGCAGCACTTGCCCACTCTGGGAGGGTCTTGTTTTTGGCTGGGGATGTCAATGCCCACCACGGCAATAGCTTTCTTCTGTCTCTCTACCAACCAAAAAACCATGGTGGGATGCAGACCTGCGTGGAGGGCCTGTGGCTGGAGGGAGGTCCCTAGAGATCGCCCTCCTCAAGCAATGGTGAGCCAGTCCCATCCCAAATGGGTGACCGTATGGAGATCTTGGAATTCACCTCATCTCTAGGTAGGTTGCCTCTTGAGTCAAAATTGAGACCACCCCTGTCTCGACCAGCGATCACATGCAAGTCACCACGCTGATGGTCCCAGCTGTGCCCGCTCTAGCCCACTGGTTTCCTACCACCCCCAGATGGAAAACTAAAAAAGGCGCGACTGGCAGTGCTATCCAGGAGGTCATTCCGACGCTTGGTGTGGCAAGACTATTCCTCTTCCAGAAGACCCAGATGATGCAGCTCAAAGCTTGCATGTGGCCATCACAATGTGCAGCGGTAGGCAGCCATAGTACCTAAGATTACAGGCAGAGGGTCACATAAATGTTAGCTGTAGGTTATCAACAATTAGGACATCAGGGAGCAGAACCAGCGCATCAATGTGGTACACTAGATGCACTGGTGTAATCCCACACTTGAGACATGCGTCGCTAAGGTAGGTGCGTGCAAGCACGCCATGTCCTTCGACACAGGGTCTGGCATTGCCTAAATGGTTCGAGTTGTGTGCCTCCCTCATCTACTCCTTCACTTTATCTGCGATATGGACAAGTTACTTATGAACACTGGGCAGTTTTGCTGTATGGCTTGGTTCAACCCATACCCCGGCAATGGAGGCAGAACGTCCTGGGTTGAAGCCTTTTCACCTCCGGGTGGCCATGGATACATACTACCCTCTGGATCTTTGGGGCTCCAAGCCAACCGCCTCCATCCCTAGAAGTGATGATGGTATCCAAGTGGCATCCAAGCTGATGGAGGACAGAACAACGGAAGATGACGTTCACCGACCAGGAGCTCCAGGCCATCCTTCACATCTCATCAGTACATTGCACCGGGGCATGATGGTATCACCTATGGCATTGATCACTTCGGACTTGGCCATGTCTTTGCCTGCAGATCTGTCCTTGGGGTCGTCAACTTGACTTGGCGAGCTGGCACAAACCCTGGGTATGGAAGGAGGCTGACATCAAACCGATTTCTAAGCCTGGGGGATCCTGGCATGTGTCCAACCCATCTCCCTCACCAGTTGCATCCAAAGTTATCTGAAAGATGGTGCGGGAGCGCCCTGAGAGGAACTTGGCACTCCCATAACACCTTCTATGGCTATCACCATAAGAGTGGTGCCTTCGAAAGATGCCTTTTCCACTCTACTGGCCTGGCATGGGTGGACGGACGGCCCAACCAACATTTTGTCTTTCTTGACCTTGAGAAAGCTTTGAGCTATCCCAGTGGGTGCCTGCCATCCTCTCACTTCTTGGCCCACTTGGGGGTATTAAAGGCGGCTCTTTCATGTCTTCGTTCCTATCTCCCAGGGAACAGGCGGGCCCGGGTAAACTACCGGCGCATGCCACTTCACTCAAGACCCAGGATAACTGCACACCACAGGGCAGGTAGCTGATTCCCACCCTGTTCAATGTATTGATGCACAAGCTTGTGCACCTTCCTTTCTCCAGATGCAATCCTTCCTCTTCAGCTATGCCGATTACCTGGCGCCTTTTCGTACCTAGATGTGCCGTCATATTGCATTGGCGTGGCCCAGGAAGGACCTCGATCTGCTGGCTACCACTGCTGTCATTTGGGGCTCAAGAATACCTGTGACAAAATCCAAAGACATGATCCCTCCGCACGCAGGGTACCCAGTCAGGGAGTCTGTGGGTCCTTGCATCGACCTTGAGTAGGGTTCACAGTTAAAGGTACCTTGGTCATCTACATTTGAAAAACCCCCAGGCTCCACAACCCTCCAGAAACATGTTGCACCAAATTAAAGAGAGGGCTCTGGAGAGGGACAGGGCAAAGAGTTCAATGGCCAACCCTAGGGTTTGGGGCCAGCCTCAGGTCCAATAGTTGTGTCATCATCCAGGCAATACGCTCCTCAAAGAGTATGGGTCTCTTGCTCTGGTTCATCCAACCCACAAACATCAAATCCTCTGTGTGATGGCCCCAGAACACATCTGTACAGGCCATGCTGGGGCTGCCTAGTGGGGCCAATGCAATGACCCTCTGACCCTTGAGGCACCTCTGCAGCCCCTTGAAGACATGGATGCCAACGTGCTAGCTGCCAAGAGTATCGCAAAGTATCTCCGACTCCCATTGGGCTGACAAACTGATGAGGGATTACGGTTCTGCCAGGGACAGAACTTCCACTGCATCCCAGCCTGCAGATGGTGGTGGATCGGTAGCACATGGCCACACGAAGCTCCAGCCATGACATGCTCTAGGTGGGAGGCTGCTACGGACTTGCAGCGAACTACATGTGCCAGAAGTTCCGCTGTGGGCTGCCGGTGCGCCAGGATCCCACTATCCCCTACCCTGGGGACTCACGAAGCATTATCTTTATACAGAGTGACCCACTGGATGCCCCCTCCAAGTGTTCAGACACAGTCCAGAGAAACTGTAGGGTGGCATATCCACTGCCTATGCTTAGGTTATCCCACCACTACACAGATTGTTATGAGATGGGCAACTAGAGGAGCTCTGTGCCCATTGTGACCCGAATTGTTCCGTAGCCCTTTGGTGCAACTACCTGTTTAGACTTCAGTCTATCAAGTGCCCCTTCACCGTAGACACTTCCCAAGACCCCAGTTGGGCAGAGGGCCCCGATAGATGAGGGCAGCAACAACTTGTGGTAATTAGCGATCAGAGACTTGGAAACCTTACTTCCAGTCTTGCAAGTCTTCCTCCTCCCCATTGAAGTCGCTGTTCGATGGGCCTGGCCTTTGGGCCTCCATTTGCACTGCACACCAGCCCACCCTTAGTGCACAGTACGTTTTGGTACGTCAACTGGCCATAGAGAGCCTTTGAGGTACCCCCCCGGCCCCTTCCCCACTCAAGAAACTGCCCCATTTGCAAGAATGGATAAATGACACTTCCATACCCGGGGACAAATGCCAGGTCACCGAAATGGAAGAGTACCCGTGGCCCTGGGACCACCATACTGGCGAATCAAATTGAATAGAATAGAATAGTAGGTTTAGCGCTTCTCTTTCTTGTATAAAAAATAATACATATCTTTTAATTATTTTGGTTGATGAAAGATAATCTTGTGTAAACTTGTATTTAACATAGTTATAAAGGGATATAATGCATAGTGGACGAGGACAGTTTGTGACGTACAAAGCTAAAACGTTCAGTGTGTATTTTTCATCGCACGCCATTGCCAACCCTTCTAGGGTAGGTAGTGCCTGATCCAGAACTAGTTAGCTCAAGAAGACTGTCATTCCCCATTAGCCCCCTTGGGGCGGGGATGGCAGACCATAGAGGGCCCACTTGTGGCTAGGCCGGTGTACAGTTGGTCCCAAAGATGAGAGGTACTTGAGCCTCCTCCCATGGAGACATAGGTCTCAGACACTCCTAAAGAGGGAGCCAAGGCCGTGCCACCACTTTGGAAAAGGCCCGGGCCGGGGAGAATACCCGGCGAAACTTTAATAATAATAAACATTTCGACAACAGTGTGCGTTCAGTTAAGACGCAGATTAACACTGTCATTGTTTAACTTCTCAGTGGGGCAATAAAGCCAGCTTCAGCCCAGGGAAATTACAACCTAAATCATCAGAGACACGTATGGCATTCAGGATGAGAGTTGTACGTCTAGCATTAGAACGGAGCACATAGATTTTTTTTAAACCTGCTCTCAGCAACGGTTTACGAGTCGTTTGGTCAAACCGTTTTCCAGGAATAAAGTCTTGATGCAACACCAGCTGTGCGGTGAGGATTATCGATGTATCCATACATATTACAAGTATTAAACTGCGTAATGTCCCCTTTAGAGGCGGATGAGACAATATCAGAAAATTATTTGAGGAATACGGAACTGTTTCATTTGGCCCAGCATGGTAAGAGGTTTGCTGGGTGCCTACACAGTTTATTTTTTTTATTAAAATCCCGGAGGGCATTTTTACCTAAAAATGTCATTGGCGACACCCCATACCGTCTAACGTGTACACTAAAGAATCAGGACACAGGTCATGGTGTCATAACGCGGGGCAAAGGCTTGACCAGCCGCCTATGTGGGGAATATGTCACATAGCGGCGGAGTGTGGGAAGTCGGCAACGAGCTCCTGGCCCAGGGGCGGAGACATCCGCTTTCTACAACCTGGAAAGCAGGTGTTTTATCAATGACGTGAAGGAGGGCCGTGGTCGGTCTATGGATCGAGGATAGTGGAAGAGGCGTAAAGGCTGGGGGAGAGTTGATGCCCTTGAACCAGTTACCTGGTCCAACACACTTCCAGTGGATCGGGTTGAGCAAAAAGTACAGGAGGAAGTGGATGGAACTACGAGGAGAATTTAGCCGAGGTTCTGAAGTCCTTGTCACCGCTGAGGCGGTGGCTGCTCCGGCCTGTGGAATTAGCCTCGTTCTTGAAGTCCCTTGCACCGCCTAGGAGGTGGCTGCTCCTGGCAGGGTGGTAGAAGACGAGGTGAAGGATGTGGGGCATCAACAACAGAACTATTCGACGACTGGAGTGACAGCGTGACTGAGGTTGTCACCGAGATCTTTGGTCACTGTGTACAGTGGAGTAGAGGTACATTGTGATGCAACCCAGACCATGCCATGGAGGATTGCGCCTGTCCACAAGAAATAAGAGCTCCTGCAATCGTATCAGATATGTCCTAACGCCAGCGCAGCGGACTGGGAAGCAAATATGGGGCAGAAGGTGAAGTAGTGGTAGCCATGACAGGATGCACCGAAAGAAGGGGGGGGGAAGGGAAGTGTGCATGACAAGTGGTCCCCACACGTTTTCTGGTGGCAATCGGAAGATGAAGAGAGGAGGCAGGGGTGGAAACTTTAATAGGCCTCCGGTGTATGACAGTAAAACGTAAATGTATGGTTGTAATAGTGTAAAGAGAAATGGTTTCGAATGTTTCTGAATAAATTTAGAGTGGATGATAGTACCTACAGGATCACAATTTTAATGGCGGGTAGGTGTTGGAGATGAGGGGTTTCAGTTGTAACCCCTGCCAGCCATCTCCCGTTTGGAAAGGGGGGGTGTGTATATTAATTAGGGAGCGAGCCCGTAGTTTTTGCAGAGAAGTGAGGGGTGTGGTGTAGGGGGAAAGTGGGGTTTGCTCGTAGATGGGTTTTTGGATGGGAAAGAACGTGAGGCTTTTATGTATTGTTAATGCGCCTGCAGATAATAACGTACAGTGAAGCAGGATTTTGTGTGCGAGTACCATGTGTTTTTTTTTTTCGGTGCATTACCGAGTTGGCAATAGTAGGAGTGTGATTGGAACTTCGTCATTAGGAGGGCTTATGTTGGAACCGAAAGGGGGCCAGTTATGTGTCGGTGTCCCTCCGAATTTATTGAGGGATATTAGGTTAAGTAGATGCATTCGAACGGGGGGCGTAGGAGAACAAGAGCATACATAGTTAGGAGAGTGTATGCAGCTAGGTTATATAGGTGTATCTTTCTCACGTTGTTTTAGTGAGAGTTTCAAAACTGTTGAAGTAGCATGGACGGATCATAGAGCAAGTGTTGGTGGTGGATGAGTGGGAGGCGCTTGCAGAAATATACAGAGTTACTGGGTAAAATTAAATATAAGTGCATTATTGATTGAGGATAGGGGTTAGAGGATTTTCAGTCCAATGGAAGGAGCTGAGCGGAAGGAGTCAACATGGGGAGTGGAAGATTCGTACAATGGTGGGAATGTGTGTTGCCAAGAAAGGATTAGGAAATATTATGTGGGGTTGGGCAAACTGAATAAATGATTTGTAAATATTGTCCTTTCAAAATTATTGAGGACAGGTAAAAGGGGCTGTTTATAGGAAGGGTGCTGTGGGGGAGCAACTTATCCTATTGATGAAATTGGTCGAGGTCAAGGGGAGACTGATGAGTTACAAAATGATAGGTTGTCAAGCGGTAATGGGGCAGGCAGGGTAAGGAGGAGCTTTGGGGAGACAAACCATCGGCGTGTGTGTCGCGACATCAAAAAACAAAGACAGCAGGTTACAGCTATTCCGAGGTTAGGAGTACACGAGAATGGGCGGGGGGTTATAGAATGGTCAGGAGATACTAACTACAAAAGGAATGAGTGCGTAGCGGATAAATGGGTATGAAGTGGTTTGGACAAGGGGTGAAGGTTGGGAAATTGGATTTAGAGAAGGTTGCTGTAAGTAATGTTGACGTGTAATTTAGAGGGAATAGTGATAGAAAGGCTTTAGGGGGGGTAATAACAGAGGAGGAAATAGAGGTGGCTTTTAAGGGAATGAGGAAAGGCAAAGCACCGTGAATAGACGGTCATCCCGGCAGAATATTAATCTCCAACATTGGGAGGTGATAAGGAGTTTCATGGGTATTTATTTAATCATATGAAGGAGAAGTATGTGAGTGGGGACAACATGCAACTAGCATTTGTAGTTGTTGGGCCAGAAGGGTAAGGGGCATCACACGCCTCAAGAGACCGTGCCATATCTCTGATTATTTGCTGATTATAAGTTGTTCGCTAAAGTCATGGGAACGTTATAAATGGTGTGGGTAGGAGAGTGTTTCGAAAAAGACGCATATGGTTTGCCTGGAATTCGATTATTGAGGGTCATGGAATACTGGAGAAGTTTTTTGTGGAGTCAAAATGGGGTGGAGGAGGGAGGGCGGCGTTGTTGCTTAGACTTGCAGGGGGCTATGTGTCCAGGGTTGACAGAGGAGCATTGTGGGAGCAAACATAGTGAGTCAGGGTTATGGTGGAAGAATAGTTTTAATTGGGTAACCCACGGTTGTACAATGGAGCCAAGATGAATGGTAACAGATTAATGGATGCTTGGGGGAGGAGCATTGTATGGGTATGGGAACTTAGGCAGGGGTGTTTCATGTCCAAATGTTGTTTGCGTGCATTCAGGTACCCCTTCTATATAATGGTTGAACGTTAGTTTAAGTGACACGAGTGAGGTTACGAGGGGGGGGGGGTAGGGGAAATTGGTGAGTGTTTGCCGGGGAATAATAGGATACGTAAACGAATACAACGCCAGTTTCGGAGAGGGATGTGCGTTGGGTGTTATGGATGATGTAGTGCAACAGTACTGAAATGCAATCAGGATGCAGGTAAATAGAGGGAGGTGGAAGGGAAGAAGTCATGATCATGGGTAGGGTGATTTGGGTGGAAGGGGGGGTGAGATTAACGTTGTGAGAAAACAAACGGTGTCTTTAAAAATATGTGGTATCACCTATAATGGTGATTTGGGCGCTGCTCGATGAGGAAAACTCGAATAATTCATATGGATAAGGAATTCAGGGGCGTCTGGGTGCATTGCGACCGGCTCTTCTCCTGACTCTCGTGCAACGAGTGGATTGATTATAAATGTATTATTGTATAGTAAGGTTTGGCACGTAGCAGCCGTGTTCCCATTAACATGGACGGGCGGATTGTGGAATCTAGACGAGTGGTTTTGAATTTTTTTGTGGGGTATCAAGGTGCGATTGGCCTGGATGGAGAGAGGTGTAATGTTACCTTGTTCTCCAGGGTGTGTTGGGGATGATGGCTGAAGGAGGATAAAATTGTGTTTTCTTAATGGATGTTTTGCGCGAAGGTGTGAGTGGAGGTCAGCGTGGGAAAAGTATATGATAGTTTGGTAAGTGTTATGGTGGTGTGGAGTTGAGGGAATGTGAAATTATTTTGAGGGCTTTGATATTGTTAGAGAGACCCAGGGACAATTCGAGTAAGGGGTTTTTTTGTTAAGCTGCTTTCAGACAGGATTGTTTGTACCATTTGAGGGATTGTCCCCATGTACGCATGGACCGAGTATTTGGTATAGGTTTAGCACGTTGAAGTTAAAGCCTAGGGAAGGTGAGGGTAATGTACTGTTTTTTGCTATGCAATCTACCTTCGGGGGATGTTTTAAAACGCAGGTGGGTAAGTTGTGGCGGAATGTGTGGAATCTGTGGGAGGAGATACGGCGTCCATTCCCCCGTATACTTTTTGGGTACTGGAGGTGTGTTAGGGTATTGGTTAAGTAGGGTAAGTAGAAACAGGGGGTGGTGGGGCCGAAGGGTTGTCGGTTCTCTGCTGCACTAGCCTAGATGTGGAGGGTTTCTGATGAAGTGTCATAAGAGCTTTGGATTATATAAAAGTGATTAATATATATATAGTGGGGTGATTAGGTGGAGGGGGAAGATGTGAGGTGCTGATGCTGTGTAACTAGCTGTAACGGTTTAGTCGTAAGATGGAGTGGTAATAGAGTACTGTATGGGAGGAAGGTGGGAGAAGGATTTTTCGAAGGGTATAGAATGTTAACGTTAGGGTTTTCTCATCAATCACGACCTTTGGGCTGAGTGAGTAAGGGGGGGGGTTTTATATGGGATTACATACGGAAGGGGGATTTTTTTCATTCAGGGGAATACAGCGGGGTTCCGCTCCCGGGGAGGGGTGAGAGTAAGGTGTATGGGGTATATGAAGGTTGTAGATGAGTGGCATACGTGTATGTAGCATGTCAAGTTGGCACATAAAGCAAAGGTGATATAAAGTAATTACGTAAGTACCGAATGAAGAATTCTCTTTAGATTTGTCAAGGTCGTCCATGACCTTCTTCGAGTATTAAGTGTGAATGGTGTCAAGATTATAGTATTAAGACCTGAAGAGTTTTAGGGCTTCTTTATATTGTGCTTTTTTATTGCCTTTTATTGGGCCATATTTTCATTGTGCGATAATTGTATGCAATGAGAGGTTATTTAAATTATGTTTGTGTTGAGTGTTGTGGCTTTTTGGCGAGTGTACTTTCTTTATTTTAAGCATTATATAAGTGCCATGCCATGTTTGCTGCGATATGGAACGCTTAATGAACTTCATAAAATGTAATGCCTCGTTAAAAGTTTGTAATGGTACAGTAATGTTTAGTCTCAGATTTTATATAATGTGCATATCATGCGAATGGAAGAGGCGTATAATATTTAGTAATATTGTTAAAGATTAATTAGTATAAGTGTGAGGCATAGGGTGGGGTTTTTTTTTTTCAATGCTTTAAAAAGAGATTGTAGAGATGGCACGGATGTATGTGCTTAGGTACTCTATTGTATAGGGGTTAATTTTAAAAGTAAAAAAAAAAAATGTTTAAGGCTTTAAGTTTTTTGTATAATGTTTTACGTATTGTTGTATGCTTTTTTATGAATAATTCATCATGTAATGGTTTAGGAAATACTAGTTGGCTTAGGTGTAAATATCGGAGATGTGCTGCAGCGGTACTATATACAGGTGTATTTATGTTTCATGTATTATGTTTGTATACCTGTTTTTAATGAAGGATTGATGTTTTATATATTAATATTATTATTATTAATATTAAAGATTAGCCGTAATCTCCCGGCCCGGCCTTTTCCAAGTGGTGGCCCGGCCATGGCTCCCTCTTTAGGAAGTGTCCTGATGAACTAAGTCCTCCCATGGGAGGGCAAAGTACCTCCACATCATTGGACCAACTGTCCCCAGGGCCTAGCCCACAAGCTAGGCCTCTTGTCTGCCATCCCCGCCCCAATGTGGGGCTAATGGGAATTACAGTCTTATGAGCTAAAGAGCTCGGTTCAGGCACAGGCACCTACCCACCCTAGAAGGGTTAGCATGGAGTCGATCTTTTGTTAATGTTTTATTATTTTTTTTTTTTTTTATTTTTTTTTTTTTATTTGCCGCCGGTATTCTTCCCGGCCCGGGCTTTTCCGAAGTAGTGGTGACCCTGCCTTTGGCTCCCTATCTGGGGAGTGTCTCGATACTTAAGTCTCCCCATGGGAGGGAGGTACAAGTACCTCCACATCTTTGTTGACGAACGTGTCCCCAAGGCCTAGCCACATTCCCGCCCCCTCACGGGCTCGTAAGGAGAAATATGCCTCTGGGTCTGCCATCAACCACGCTCAAATGGGCTCGTGGGGAAGGCAGTCATATGACTGCAGGTGGTTATCAAGCCCCAACTTGTTTTGGTTTTTAATATGTTTATTATTATTATTAAATATTACCGGTATTCTTCGCCGGCCCCGGGCCTTTTCCAGTGGTGCCCGGCCTTGGCTCCCTCTTTAGGGAATGTCTGAGACCTAAGTCCTCCCATGGGAAGGAGGCACAAGTACCTCCTCATCTTTGGGAACCAACTGACACCAGCGCCTAGCCCCAAGCTAGGCCCTCACTGGTCTCGCATCTCCCCCCACAAGGGGGCAAATGGGAATGACAGACATAATACGAGCTAAATCTCGGGCTGCCAGCACCTACCCTACCCTAGAAGGGTGAGGCCAATGTTGGTCGAATGTTTAATATTTATTATTATTAATATTAAGATTAGCCGCATTCACCCTGCCCGGCCTTGGTTCCAAGTGGGTGCCCGCCTTGGCTCCCTCGTTTAAGTAGAGTCTGAGACCTAAGTCACCCATGGGAGGAGCACAAGTACCTCCTCATCCTATTTTGTTTGGTGAAAACCACTGACCCCCCAACCCCCAGGCCTAGCCACAGCTAGGCCTCTCTGGTCTGCCATCCCCTCCACAAGGGTCTAATGGAATGACAGTCTTATGAGCTAAAGGTCTCTGGCTCGAGGGCACCTACCCTAACCCTAGAAGGGGGGTCTGTGCATGGTGTCCTGATTTTTTTTAATATTGATGTATTTATTTACGTATTAAATAAAATATAAAAAAAAAAATAATAAAACGTTGTAATTCCCACAATGAAAATTATAATTATGTGGAAGCACAGATACTGCTTTCTTTTATTTATTAATGTATTGTATTAATTTAAAATAAAATCTAAAAATAAATATGCGTAATTGTAATTTATAAGTTTGTAAATAAAGTAACTTACTTGTTACAAATTTGTTTAGTCTGTTTTAAACTAATGAAAATTACAAAAAAAGAGAGAAATAATTTTTAAATTATCAATTATCTTCAAACTACATTAACTATAATATTTTTCCTTTTAAAATAAAATATATAATGATATTAATAAAAATAAACTTTCTAACAGTTGCACAAATTTTTTTTTAAAAATTTTTAAGTACTTTATATAATATATTTGTTTGTGTTATAATTTGCCGTAAAAAAGTTAAACTTATTTTGTTCAACCGTAAACTGTGAGATCGATACCATGCCTAACCCTTCTAGGGTAGGGTTTGTGCCTGAGCCCGAGCCTTTAGCTCATAAACTGTCATTCCCATTTGCCCCCTTGTGGCGGGGATGGCAGACCAGAGAGGCCTAGCTTGTGGCTTTGGCCTGGGGACAGTTGGTCCCAAAGATGAGGAGGTACTTGTGCCCCTCCCATGGGAGACTTTGGTCTCAGACACTCCCAAAGAGGGAGCCAAGGCCGGGCCACCAAATTGGAAAAGGCCCGGGCCGGGAGAATACCGGCTAATCTTTAACAACAAACAAACAAATCTGTTAGATCATCGATACCATGCCTAACCCTTCTAGGGTAGGGGGTGCTGAGCCCGAACTTTAGCTCCCTAAACTAGTCATTCCCATTTGCCCCCCTGGGGCGTGATGGCAGACCAGAAGAGCCTATTTTTGGCTAGGCCTGGGACATGTTGGTCCCAAAGATGAGGAGGTACTTGTTGCCCCTCCCATGGAGACATAATCTCAGCACACCCAAAAGGGGCCAGGCCGGGCCAACCACTTGGAAAAGGCCCGGGAACGGAGAAACCGGCTAATCTTTTTAAACTAACAACCAAACTGTTAATATTTGTAGTCTTTAATTTTAGGTATTTTTAAAAGATTAATTTCCATAAATTCTAAGCTTAAGTTTGTTACCTTCCTTCATGACTTTTTGTTATACTTTTTTTTTGTTTATTAATAACAATTATACATAGGATATAGTATATTTTTGTTGGTGGGCACAATAATATAAATATGCTGGTTGAACTAGTACACCAAACAAGGCTAGAATAAATTTTTTTCCCCGAGTCTCCCACACCATCGTTGTCCTTGGGTAGCGGGGACAACACCCCCTTCCCCCGGGGGCGCTACTCTTAAGGGTCGTATGGTTAACAGTATCAACTTTTCTGTATTCAAGAATTTTTTTTTGTGTTCATATTTCTCTCCGCATTCTGAGAGTTAACAGTATAGATTTGCGTGCACCCGAATCTGCTTTCTGTTATAACACTCTTTCTTTGTATATAGTCATCTTCATCAGAATCCGTATGACTAACGCGAAACAGATCAGATCGATCAAATTTTTTGTTTAACTTGTAATCTCAACGTTGAGTTCGTTGATTCATTTGTTGGAGTTTTAAGTTGTACTTAGTATACCTTGTATTTGCACATTACTGTTTCAGTTAAGATGCTTTCATTCCAATGTTTACTTATGTTATATTAATGTGTAATTGTGTGTTACTTTGACATCTGTATAGAATCAGGGCCCATGCCGATATACTGCCATCTCTAGTTTGTATTAGTTGATGTCGGGACGAACATACGTTAGCGTCGCGTAGCTCTCAGTAGTAGTAACCACGTTACCAGTAACCGTTGTACAGTTGAATCAACGACCACCGTCGTGCCTGAGTCACTGTATATTCATATTGAGCTGAACTGGCAATTATTCAAAGGACCTCTGGATTACGCCGGCGGCGCGTCTGTCTGGGTTACGAGTGTGAGGCAAGGAGATAGGTACTGGTGGCAAGGGCTCTCTCCACATATCTGCAATTATACGTTATTAACAGCCTACGTTGAGTATTTCTTACATAATCCACGTGTCGAACTCCCACTGATGACAGTCTTCATGGGGACCCATGACCGTTCTTCATGACCCTGACTGTCTTCATGACCCTGACCGTTCCTTCACTGACCCTGTCCGTCTTAATTTCACTATGACCGTCTTCAGACCCCTGGCACCGTCTTCAAGCCCCTGACGTTCTCAAGACCCTTGACACGTCTTCATGACCCCGTCCGTCTTCTTGACCTGACCGTCTTCAAGGGACATATGGCTAATGTCGGCTAACTTGATCGTTTCTGGGATTTGGTTCGTGCATTGGACTATGTGAGGCCAGCAGAAACAGCTCCATGATCAGTTTACTGATTCACCAAGATTCCTGGTCAAGGACTGGCCGCGGGGGCGTTGACCCTGGTATCCCTCCTAGGTAGTAAGGCTCGACTGTCTAATCTAAGAGTCTACTTGAGGTTGGTCAGGATGGCCGCCCTGGGTATCCACTATTTAGTAACCAGGACTTAGCTCCCATTGAAGGAGTGTCGTTGACCTTCATAATGTAGTTACCATGGGAAGAGGTACATTGTATATCCTCTTGTTCCTGGTAACCATTGTTCCTACTTATATTTCATATATTTATATTATATTATATATATTATAGATATATATATACTCTGAACTGTTGTATTTGCGCAGATATTTATCTTTTCTTTTTTTTTATTAATTAATGTTTCTGGTTGGAAATACTACCACAATTGACCCCTGACGTTATTCTAATATGTTTGGTTGTTTTAATGGTCTGCTGCATTATTGTTCAGCCACTGGTGAGCTGCATTTTTCAGTTTTTGTTTTGAGTGTAAAGGTTTAATTTTACGTCAGATAGTGTTAATAATGTTGGCAACAGTGGTGTTATAGGTTTTTGTGGTAGGTGCGTGCTAGACACCAGTCTTTATGTGTTACTTTATGTCATGTTATACTTTATGTTGTAATTGTTTACTGTTTGTCAATAGCATATGTAATGTCCATATAAGCTGTCTAGCGTAGACTGTCATAGTGAAGCTGTGTTATTGTTTTTAACATTGGAATTGCATGTTTTAATTGTGTTGAAGCTTAAATGTGAGGGATTTTTGAGGACTAAGTTTATTACTATGTCTTTGTAGTCATTTGATATGTCTGTGACTTTTCTATTATCTTAATTTGTTGTGTAACACATATTATGTAATTGAACCATTAGGACAACATTACATAATAAATTGATTTTGTTCATGGCTGTGTGGACTTAGATTAGGCAACATTCATTGTTAGCAGGTTAGGTTGTAAATTGTGGGCGTGGTTTCTCCGATAACCACTATGGGAGGGCGGGGGGGGGGGGGGGGTTATGGTCTGTATAATATGTTCAGTGCCAATGAATTGCATGCGTCTTTACTCGATTATTCAGGTACCATTTCAAGGGATTGTGTATATAAAGTGTTGTTCATATCATTGTAATTCTGTTGGAGTTGCTCCAAACATGGTTTGGGTTAAAACGTTTAAGAGATTGGATGTGGGAGCTGGGGGGGGGGGGTGTACCCACACGGTGTGGTAAGTGTGGTGTGTAATATTAGCTGTAGGGAGGATTGTGTTCAATTTATACCCTTAAATGAGTTTATATATTATATTTTTTAATGTCATGTTTTTAAATAAATATATAAAAAAAGACCGTTTCATGACCCCTCATGTACTTCATGGCCCTGACGTCTTCATGACCCATGATAGTCTTCATGGACCCTGACCGCTTAATGAACCCTGACCGTTCTTCTTGACCCACTGGACCGTTCTCATGACCCCTGACCGTCTTCATGACCCTGACCGTACTTCTTGACCCATGACCGTCTTCATGGCCCCTGACCGTCTTCATGACCATGACCGCCTCAGACCCCTGAACGTCTTAATGACCCATGACCGTCTTCATGACCCCTGACCGTCTTCATGACCCTTGACCGTCTTCATAGCCCCTGACCGTATTCATGACCCATGACTGTCTTCTTGTACCCATGACCGTCTTCGACCATGGACCGTCTACATGACCCCTGACGTCTTCATGACCCCTGACCGTCTTCATGACCCTGACCGTCTTCATGACCCCTGACCGTCTTCATGAACCCATGACCGTCCTTCATGGCCCATGTCCGTCTTCTGACCATGTCCGTCTCATGACCCCTGACCGTTCTTCATGACCCAGGACCGTCTTCATGACCCCTGAACCGTCTCTTGACCATGAACGTTTCATGGCCCCTGACCGTCTTCATGACCCATGTCGTCTTCATGACCATGACACGTCTCATTGCCTTGACCGTCTTCATGAACCAAGACCGTCTTCATGACCCATGACCGTTCTTCATGACCCCTGACCGTCTTCTTTGACCCATGTCCGTCTTCTCGGCCCCTGACCGTTATTTATGCCCCTGACATCTTCATGGCCCCTGACCGTCTTCATGACCCATGACCGTCTTCAAGGACCACTGACGTCTTCATGACCCATGACCGTCTTCCAAGACCCCTGACCGTCTTCAGACCATTACCGTCTTCATGACCCCTGAGCGTCTTCATGACCCTGACCGTCTTCATGACCCCTGTAATGTCTTCTTTGAACCCTGACCGTCTTCATGTCCCATGACCGTCTTACTGACCCATGACCGTCCTTCATGACCCCTGACGGTCTTAATGACACCTGACCGTCTTCATGACCTGGTCAGTCTTCATGACCCGTCACTCCCAATGGACCGTCTTCATGACCCATGTCCGTTCTTCCATGACCCCCCCATTACCCGGCTCATGACACCAATGGTCCGTATTCATGAACCATGACCGACTTCATGACCCCTGACCGTCTTCATGGACCATGACGTTCTTCATGGCACCCTGACAGTTCTTCATGGCCCCTGGACCGTCTTCAGGGCACCTGGACCGTTCTTCTTGACCCATGGACCGTCTTCAAGACCCCTGACGTTCTTCTTGACCCCTGACCGTCTTCAAGACCCCTGACCTGTCTTCATGACCATGACCGTCTTCATGACACCCTGAGCGTCTTCATGACCCCTGACAGTCTTCATGACCCTGTATGTCTTCATGACCCCTGACCGTTCTCTTCATGTCCCATGACCGTCTTCATGCCCCTGACCGTCTTCATGACCACTGACAGTCTTAATGGACCCATGACGTCTTCATGGGACCCCTGACGTCTTCATGACCCACTGACCGTCTTCATGGACCATGACCGTCTTCTTGACCCCTGACCTGTCTTCTGACCCCCTGACCGTCTTCAATGACCCATGACCGTCTTTATGGACCACTGACCGTCTATGACCTGACCGTCTTCATGGACCATGGACGTCTCAGTAGTAGTAACGTTTCCAAGTAACCAGTGATACCGTTGACTCAACGACCAACCGTCTCTGCCTGAGTCACTGTCTATTCATATTGCGCCTGAACTGGCATTATTCAAAGACACCTTCTGGTACGCCGGCCCGGTCAGTCAGTGTTACGAGTGTGAGCAAGGAGTAGTACGGTGCAGGGCTCTCTCCACATATCTGCAATTATACATAATAACAGCCTAAGTCGAGATATTTCTTACTTTTTCCACGTGGACGAACTCCCACATGATAATTGGTGGGCACCGGTGTGGAGCGTGGAATTTTACGTTTTTTAAGGGTAATTCATAAGTCGTTAGAAGGCTGTGTGAGTGCAGGCAGGGTCATAGGTGAACAGTTAACACAACTACCTCACGCACCTCCTACTGCCACTGCCGCCTGACTCCCCCTCACAACTTTCAGCCTGCAAGCCGGTTGCAGCCGTTTCATGCTTCCTGGCTGAGTTCGTGTGCTAATTGCGTCATTCTCGTGGGGTTGACCGTATTTTGCAATTAAGCCAGTCAGTACAGCCGACTGTGGAAGGGGAACGCCAGTCAGCTATCATCCAGCCTGTCTACTGTCATCCAATCTGCTCCTCCGTGCTTTGTGCATCGTTTACACGTCTTCAGTCAAGCCTGGTTCTCGTGGGTGTAAGCCAGTCAATTAGCAACCAGCTTCTAACCTTGCTGAGAGAGAGAAGTAAGCAAGCAGTAAGTAGTTAGCAAGTTCCTTTTGAAGTATTGTCTATATTCGCTTTGTGCTCCTGTTGGTTGCTAAGAGGGGTTGTCACATTCCTGTGGCATAGTGCCTTTTTAAAGCCACCTTCGCGGGTGGAGAGGGGCCAAGTGCGCGCCAGTGAGCGCAGCAGTGGTTACACCACCACCCCACTCTACTCACACCAACCCCACCACTACGGCCATCCACTCATTACTGTGGCTGTTTGCCACTTGTACTGGGTCCTAGGCTGTTTTGGCTCACATAATGGGTCAGAATTGTAGCTGGCGTCAACGATAAAACCCAATTTTGACGAGTTCCCCCGGATAAGCGCATTCTCCGATACAGTGAGTGTAGGTGACGTCAGCATCAACCGCACTCGGACAACACCCTTTCTCCTCATTCACCTCACCGCCCGTCTACTACTCCAGACTCCAGTGATAATTTTTCTTGGACATTTTCTTGAATTTAAAGAATTTTGCGTGTGTGGACTTTTATAGTAAATTGCTTGTGTACTTAAAAACTTGTGTTTCAAGTTCGTAAACGCAGTATTTCTATAACTCATTATTTTTACATTATTTTCTGTGTTTTCACTTATCTTATATTTTAATTCTGTGTTTTTCTTTATGCTACTCCTGTCTCTAGTAAGTATTATTGTGTAGTGTACCAGTCAGTCCACTCTGTGTGAAGTGATTCAATTTTTTTTATTGTATTCTTTCAGCGTTGTATTCTAAGTATTGTCATTGTTTTCATGCAGTGATATTCACCCCAGTATACTAAATTATCACATTTATTTCTATGGTGTGTCTTTTTTCGTAGGCCAGCAGTGTCTCATTCCTCTATTTTTTCGCAGAAGACTGTGTACCATTATTTTTGACAGCAAATTTTTTGTCGTATCAATCACAGAAGATTTTGTTTGTATCAGTCACAGCAGGAATTTGTTGTAAGAATATATTATAATGAAGTGTTGCCCTGCACTGTAAGTGTTGACATAACCTGTTTGTTCCTTTGTTTGATTTTATTCTTATTTTTATTTTTCTTGAACAAATTCACTCTTGATGCAATTTCAATTACTTTTAACGTAAAGTGTTTTTCTTACTCTGTTTGAGTAAATTGTTTTGTCTAATTTACAATTAAGAGTTAAAGTGTACAATCAGTTTATTTTTTTTGATCTTCTATTTTAATATTATCATGTAACCTGAGTTTTTCCCAGTGACACTTTTTTACTGCAGTGAATATTTCTACATTTTATTTTGTTGCACTTGTTCTGCAGTGAATATTTTCTTTTATTGTGATATTTTTATGAATTATATTGTTAATTTTGTCTATGCATTCTTAGAAAAATACTTAAATTTCAACAGTTAACAATTTAGTAATTTTTATTTTATACTTTTTACATTGATTAAAATTTAATTAATTAATTTTCTTTATTAGCAAGTGTAAAGCAGCTCATTTTGAATTGATTCGGTTCCAGTAATTATTTTTACATTGTATATTTCTAATGTAAATTTTTTTTCTGGTCAATAGTCCTTTAAATTGAGTTTTCCTTCCTCTTGCAGTGTATCTTAGTCTTTATTACTTCTGACAGAAGTAGTTGTATATCTTTTATTTCAATTCTAGAATTTTATATAATTTTTATTGTTCATTATTTTTGCTTATTTGTTCTCGTGTTACTTTGACTTTTTGTCTCACATAACGTCCAAGTGATACTTTAGTGAATGTCGACACTCAGACTCTAGGCTCTGCTGTCCTGTCATCAGTCCATCACTGTTCTACCGACTGACTGACCGACCCAGACATGAGATAGTATAGTTTACTCGTGATTTCCCTTGATGCGTTACCTTTATTCAATGGCCATGCTGTCATAGTCTTGAAGCATGGTTTGCAGCCATTCGTTCTCCGTGATAGTGACTCTAGGTGAAGGTCCCCTCCTTCAGAGGAAAGCCTTATCTGACTTGCTAAAGAAGCTTCTTTATCGTTCTCCTGATGCTGTTAAGTTGTTGGATCTCCTTGATATGCGAGACTTCAGGAATCTTACTATAGTGGTCACATATATGAGGAAAATGATTCGTTTTTCCTTGTCCCAGTAGAAACAGCTGATCCATATGTCGTTCTTAGGGAACTGTGAATGCTTACACCATGAGGAATGATTCGTTGAGTGCATTTGCTGTTAGATTTGACAAACTTTTTTACATCTTTATCAATGCTGTTCAATTCATCATCTTTTCTCCCTGAAGAGGCTAAACCATTTACAGTATCAACTTGCTATAAATAGCAGCTTTTGGAGCAATTAAAGAACTAAGGCACTGCTTCTGTGTGTGCTTATGAGGCTACATCCTCCAACTTGTGACGATGGAACCACTTACAGCCTTATTAATCATGTACGTTCTTGTGCCCCCAGGGTACTTTCCCGTGTATTAAAAGTAATGTAACACATAAGCCTCAGTCTGCACCACCCTTGTTTGCGCCACAAGAGACAAATCGTGGTCGTTCAAACCATCTCAGAGATTCACCAAGAACCAGTGTACAGAGGTCGTTATACACCTCGTAGTATCATTGTACATTCAGTTACCATAGTCGGCGGGAATTGTTACAACTGTGGTTTCTGTGGCCCATTTTGCAATTAATTGTCCTGTTAGTTACCCTAAGAGACGTAGTTCTGATGATGGTTACTCAGATCTTCCTACTGTATTATCATAGAATACATGGAACCATGACACCATCTGAGTGTAATGCTCTCTATAAACCTTTCAGTATCTTGGTATTTCCGTGGTCGTGTCCAAACGAAGGGAACCCGTTAGAGAAACAGATATCGTGGTTTTCAAATACCAGACCAGGCTCATTCTTTCAATTACTCAAACTACCAGAAACCAGGCTTGTCTTCCAATTCGGGGGAATTCGAGCGCACCCAGTCAAACCGTCCCATGGTGCAGTAGGTGATATTGAGTACACATCCCCGTTACTATTCCTTTGAGACTTAAGCGGTCTCGAGAAATGACAACCTGCTGATGATGTTGCTTTATGTCTCTGACATAGATGATTTTGGGGATGGAGTCGATCAAGTCTTTTCTGATGACAATCCACCTTTTGTTTGCACATAACTTCCAATGCAAACCATATGCCCTTTAGTGCAAGCATCTGTTTATAATGCGCACGTCATTTGTTCATGGACTCTGTGTGCGCAAGTCATTTTTTATTAGGTATAGTTTGTTTAAGGATAAGAAGTTACTACATGTCCTTCTCGTAGAACCGACGCATGTTGTCCGCCATTAGTGGAGTATTGGTTCTCACATGAGTTGTCCGAGGGTCGGACTACCCTAACCTTTTCTAGCCAAGCGTAGAGACTTCATGCTTCATTCATTGTTGGCGACCAGATTACTTCCCTGGTGACCTTCTAATGGGATTTTGCTTCAATGCGAGGACTTACGCATTGTGCTCGACCCTTATCGATGGCATGCACAAAATTGACGACTTGATCGTTCCATTTGGGGTTACCAGCCTTGGATCAGAAATCTGTTATACTGATGCAGAGTATGATGTAGGATTAAGTCCTTACAAGTCATACGGCACTTCCTCAGTAGCGTACCCAAGTCGGTCAGGCACTGGTAATTCTGTCACTCCCATCAGTGTTCCGTTTACCTTCAGGATTTGAAGGGATAGTCCGTTGCCTCAAGTGTCGAGGACGCTCAGATTGCCTTGAGTGCACAACCTATCCCTGCTATGCCGGCTAGTTCGAGTTAGTAGTTTCTCCACAGGGGACGCCTTGTCGGAAAAACAATTACTTGCAACTAGTATGCCAATCTCCTTGTGATGTCACATGCCGTCTGCAGAATGACGTCTCTGGTTGCGGCTAGTGCTCTACTAGAGTGTTCTGTTGTTGTTCTAGTGTTCCAGATGGTGATAACGTCCTTAAGTTGACAGTGTTTCTGCCCCAAAGTAAAAGAGTCTATTTGTTGAACTCATCCTTACATGTTGTAAGAGATAGTAGATCCATTTTACCTGGCCAACACTTCTGGTCACATGTGTTCGACTCAGAGCAAATACCAATCTTGTTGTCCTTGTTCTCTATTCCTTACCCTTTTCAGGTAGGAGGATGAGTTGGTCACCTGACCAGTGGGTCGGTGCTAATTTTCTGCCGGGGAGCCTATCCAATTCACTGGATCAATCTGTTCCACCAGTAGAGGAGAAAGACTTAGCTCACTCTGTCTTCCCTGATGAAGTTCAAGCGTTTGTTGAACTCTGTTGGACAACGTCGTAAAGCCATAGCCTTTTACAAGGTGAGAAGATGGGGTTAAAGAACTTATTGTCCATCGTATTCCACTTGATCATGCGTACTAGACTATTACATACCTGCATACAGAATGACTCTTTCACAGTTGCTGTCGCAGAATGAATTGATAATCATTGCTTGATGATGGAGTTATTGCACCTAGCAATTCACCTTGGAATGCACCCTTGACTACTTGTACTAAGAAGATGGTACTTGGCGTCCAGTGATTGACTTTAGGAAGTTAAACGCGAAATCCATTCCAGATCGCTTTCCACTCCCTGTACTGGGTGATCTTTTTACGTAATATCGGAGTATAAAAAGTCTTTTCAACCCTGGATTTGTTACAAGGGTTTTTGGCCAAGTCCTCTTTCCGAGGACAGCCAATGAGCTAAACTGCATTGCTCCACTCTACAGGTCATTATCAATTCCTCACGTCTGGCATTTGGATTACGATTTACCCTATCATGTTCTCAGGCTCATGACTAATATTCTTTAGAGGTATCAAGTAATGCACTTTGGTGTACTTAGATGACGTAATCGTCTTGTCTAAAGACGTGGATACACCTTGAAGAATTGAAGTAGTATTGGTAAGCTTGAAGAAGCCTATTTTAAGATCAACTGTCTAAATGTCAATTTTTCAGATCAGGTGAAATTAAGTATTTCTGGTCACGTTAGTCACTCCTAGAGGGGTTACGACTGGACCAAATGTAAAGTACTGCAGTACTAAATTTTTCCAGCTCCCAAAACTGCTGATGCCGGTAGATCCTTTCGTGGCTTAGCAGGTTTTTATAGATAATTCATTGCCAGTTTTTTCTTCCATAGTGCTAATCTAACTGAGTTGCTTAAGAAAGATGCTCCTTATGTTTGGACCTTCCGTCAGAAAGAGATTCCAAAACTCTAAAAGAAAAAGCTAACATCTGTACAATTTGAAATTTCCAGATTTTCTAAGCCCTTTCTATTGACAACTGATGCTAGTTCAATGGCAGAGGTGTAAGGTGTTACTGCGTCCTGTGTGGGTGCAAGCAGCTGGATAATACTGCACACCTTTGGGGCACCTTATCATACAACAACAGTTTGGCTGTGCCGTCAGGGGCACCAACATTGGTGTGTGATTTCTCCTACTTTATCCATTATCACCGATGCAGATTACCATGTGAGTTTAAATATGTGGCCTGTAGTTATAAACTTTTCTCTTGACATATGCAAGACTCACCATCCTGTAGAAGCCATTATTAGATGTACTAGTCATTATATTTTGTTGTTGCAGAAGTACTATGAAGTTTCTAGGTTTCATAAAAGCTAGAGGATAAGGCCTGTGTTTCTATCACAAAAATTTATTGAACATAGAATCCTGGGATAACTGGTGGTGGAATCCTACGCTAGACTACATCACAACTTCGGTGCGTTTACTGAAACCTGATGAGGCTAGACTGTGACCCAGTTATCAAACGGCTGCCTCAGGAATGGAAGCCACTGGGTTTAAGACTTTCGAAAACTTCTTGGGAGCCCTTCCTAAAGAAGATCTAGATAAACTAAGTCTGCTCATCAATTTGTGTCACTAAGATATATGAGGCTATTTCTGCGTGTAATACCTAGAGATGCTATCACAACCCTCAAGTCTCAGTATATTAAACCTACAAATGAAATCTTTGCACGCTATCGCCTTGCAACTCGCCGGCCAGCTGATTGATGGTCCTTAGAGGAATACTTTATGCACTGAAATTTTGGTAAGGTCTGTCACTTCCAAGCAGTGACAGCTCTCGGTAATGTGATGAAGAGTCCATCAGGGATGACTTTTATCAGTGTGCCCTGCAATCCAATAATATGGCAGCGTTTATTGGAGAAATAAAACTCTCGTCTTAGCGACTGCCTTTGACCAGGTAAGAGCTCTAGATTCAGCCCAGACGAATTCTGAAGGTATACAGTTCAACTCAGCATTCTCGAGTGGTAAGTGCTGCAATTCCTGACCAAGACTATTGCAATGTAAGTTAATGGGGAACCTTCTCAGTGACAGCAGCAGCAGGTACGGTGTGTTTCTTTTGTGGTTTTTCAAGACTTCCTCGACCACCAAAGTGTCCTGCTCGTGAAGCAATGTGCCCATAAATGCCACAAGAATGGTCACTGTGCAAAGTATGTCGTTGCTAGGACATCAACAAGAGCTAGTGCCTCCACACATCCAGTGATATGCGACTCTAGCAACAGTGGACTTCTGCGGCTACCCAATTTCACTGTCAAAGGCAGTTGTGAAAGTATTCATTAAAGGAAAAGAAGTAGATGGTCTTATGAATAGTGGGCAGCTCAGAGTGGTTTCATCAACCTTGACTAGTTAAACGGCTCTCCTTGAACTTACATCACTCAATCAGGTACGTTTCCATGGCATCAACATCTCTCTCTATCAGACCTTAGGTTTTGTAAGGTAATTATCAGGTGTTAATGGAAAGGATTATCTAAGATGTACATTTAGCTATTATGCCACTAACTGTGCTTGAGTTATCCTTGGTCAGGACTTTCAGAGCTGCTTGGTAGTGTCACCTTAACTATGGTGGAGAACTGCCCTCCTTTGTTGTTCTGTGGGCTTAGCACTTTAAGGGTAGACGCACTTAAGCTGTTTGTAAATCTTTACGCGGTTTGCCATCCTTAATATCAGCTATAGTCACGGCCGCTATTCTTATGAGGATCGGATGTTCATTGAGAAAGAAACTCAGGGCTGGCGGGAAGGAGGGTATTATAGAACCGAGTGTTTCCCCTTCGGCGTGCACAGGTTGTTGGTAGTTTTAAGATGGTTATAGAAACGGAGACTGGCTATCGATTACTCTGAGACAATCAACAAATTTACACTTATTGTTGGGTACCCTCTACCTCGAATTACGAACAGTGAACATAATTGCACCGCAGTACTTCGTGTTTAGCACAATTGATCTGCCCCAGAGTGCATTTCATCAAGTCCCTATAAGGATTGAAGTATAAACCATACAACTGCGTTTCAGGCTAGTGATGGCCTGTATCTGTTTACCCAGAGTCCCTTTTGGAGTCACCAATGGGGTGCCTGCTTCAACGAATATGGATTCCTCATTCAGGAGTGCAACTCATGGGAACTTACACGTTTTAGATAATTTTTACCATTTGTGGCAAGACCCAGGAGGAACATGATGCAAACCTGGATAAGTTTTTGGAAGCCGCCAAGAAGAAAAATATCAGTTACAATGAGGAAAGTGCACTTTTTCACTAAAAGGCATTTGCATCACTGGTTATGTGTGGGAGGAGGTTTCAATATTCCCAGCCCCTGAACGACTACGACCTCTACGGGAATTCCACTTCCTCAAGACAAAAAGTCACTCCGAAGAACTCTTGGTCTCTTTGCTTTATCAAAATGGGATCTACAACTATTCAAGTAAGTCCGCCCATTGAGTGCTACCACATTTCCTGTGACAAAGGAAGCAGAAGCGCTTTCCATTACATTAACCCCACCCTCCAAACAGGACATTTGAAAAACTCAGTAGTTCAAGCCATTGATGAGTCCCTACATTCGAAGTGGGAAACGATGCATCTGACATAGCCATTGCTGCAGTCTTATCTCAGGCAGGACGGACCAGTAGCCTTCTTTTCGAGAAACTTTCAAGGATCCCCCCCCCCCCAGCGCAATTGTTATGCTGCTGTAGAAAAAGGAAGCCAGGCCATAATAGAAGAAGTTCGCCACTGGAGGATTATTTATACTGGTAGACATTTCACCATAAGGTCAATGGACCAACGGTCCGTGATGTATATGTTCGACAAGAGGAACAAAAGTAGGATAAAAGATTGACAAGATATTTACGCTGGAGGATGGAACTATTCGTGTTTTCGACTTTGATTTCTGTACGACCGGGTCAAGAGAACATCTCTCTGATGCATTTCTCTAGGTCCATGGGAGACAGCATGTTCATGATTTGCAATCACTCTCAGCTCTCCACAAGGCTTTGTGTCACACAAGAGTTACACGCCTTGTACATTTTGTAAGTCAAGACACATGCCCTACTCAGTGGAAGATGTGTGAAAAAGTGTCAGAGCATGCATTGCCAGAGTATGTGCATAAGTGCAAGCCAAAACTTTCATCAGCCTGAGAAGATCATCTCATAAAATCCACCTTCCCTTCGAAAGATTGAATATAGATTTCAAAGGACTCTACCCAAAGCACAATCACGAATAGGTTATTTCCTTTAACATAGTTGATGACTATTCAAGTTTCCTTTGTATTCCCCTGTGCAAATATGGCTGCTTCAACTGTTATTTGTTGTCTTTCACAGTTGTTCTCTATTTTTTGTTATGCCAGTTATATCTCATTCAGACAGGGGTTCCTCGTTCATGAGTATCGCACTTCAGCAGTGTTTTGGCTAGCAAAGGTATTGCTGCAGCAGAAACATAACAAGCTAAACCTCAAGGCCAATGGTCAAGTGGAGCGGTATCAATGGTACTATATGGAAGGCAGTTACATGACATTAAAGTCGCGCAATCTACCTGTTCAACACTGGCAAACTGGTCCTACCTGATGCAAACCATTCACTCTATTAGATCACTGCTGTGCACAGCTTAAACTAATGCAACCCATCATGAAGACTCCTCAACTATTCACGTGTTCCTTTCGGGGAGCCTCCGTGCCCACTTGGTTATGTCATCCTGGTCCCGTTCTCTGAAGAGTTCACCGTAGGATGAACAAGACGGATCCTTTAGTGGGAAGAGGTAGAGACTCCTGCAAAGCTAATCCACAGTACGCCCACATTAGATACCAAACATGGTGAAGAGACTACAGTATCTACAAGACATTTAGCCTCCTGTTGAAATCACTATTAGTGTGGATCTCAGATACACAATGATTTGAAAGATGCTTCGTTTTCTCCTGGAAAGCCCCATGAGACTACCCCTATGGAAATAGAGGATTCTGCTCCAGCAGTTAATCCAAAACCCCACTGGCAAATATCGAACCTGGTGAAGAGGCTCAAGGGCTCGAGGTCGGGAGGGTTCGAGTAGACCACCTAAAAGTTTGGGAGATACTGTCTCTGATATTTTAGTTTTAGAAGGGGGGGAGATTGTATGATACTGGTCCTGTGGGGAGAAGCAGCAGGATAATACTGCCAACCCAACCTTAGGGGTCCTTAAACAACTACAACTGTTGGCGTTGCGTCATGGGCACCAACATATGGTGTGTGATCTCTCTCTTTATCCATTTTTCACAGATGCAGATTACATGGTTTGAGTTTAAATATGTGGCCTGTAGTTATAACTTTGCTCATTGACATAATGCAAGGACATCACCATCCTGTAGAGGCCATTATTAGATGTACTAAGTCATTATATTTTGTTGGTGCAGAAGAGTACTATGAAGATTCTATGTTCAATTAAAGCTACGAGATAAGGCCTGTGTTTATATCACAACACCGTACTAGCTCAGAAGACTGATGCGCAAGTTAACAACGCAGTTGCAGTTGCTAGCCGGAGTCCTACGAAGGAATGACGTAATTTTACAGTAAACTGAGCAAGAAGCTTTAGCAATTAGTAATATTGGTCTTTTAAGCACTTCCGAGACATTATGTATCCTGTACTCTGTTCATGTCATGACAGTTCATGCTCACTGATACCCTTATTCCAGAACAAACAATACTGGAGGTTAGTGATGGACCTTGACTATCCAAGAGTTCAATCCCACCTTTGAGCATTTACCTGGAAGTCAATGTAGTCGCAGATGCCTTAATCGCGACATGTCTAGTTTAGTAACTGCAGACCCTCCATTTATGGCTGATGATGTAAAGATTGCTCAACGAACAGATCCATGTGGCTGGTGTGATTCGATTCCTGATACAGGAAGATCTTTATTTCTGATTGTGATGCATCAGCTCCATCAGTGACTTGTCATGAAAACCAAGAAATTACTGTATCGAACAGCCGAGTTGGGTACTCCTTGCAGAAGAGTATACGTTAGTAATTCCACAGTCACTAGTGATTGTAGCCTTACAGCTAGTTCACGATGTACCAGGTGTTGCACACCTGGTATGGATCGGTCAGTAAAACAAGCCAGATTGAAATAATTTGGCTCGTTATGGCAAACTGATATTTCTGAGTATGTTTAAGATATGTAGTGTCTGCATGCAACATAAAGGCTATGCTAATGGTTCACTATTCCAATCATAGTGTATACAACTACTAGCCGAACCTTGGGAAGAGTTGTGATAGATTTGTTAACTAATTTCCAATGTTCCCTCCAAATGGTAAAAACATCTGTGTTGTTATGGTAGACCATTTCACCGATATTGCGAGTTAGGTCATATTGCAGATAAGAGTGCCGAGACAAGTAGCCTAAAGCGTTTAAAGTACGCATTATCTTGCAGGCATACCACACCTAAGTCCCTGTACAGTTAATGGAGGTTGAATTCTGCTAATGAAAATTCTTGAAAATTTGTGACCTTGTTCTAGATCTCTAAATTCCACCATTGTTCATCATCATCCCGGCAGCATTGGGTTAGCGGAACGAACCAATAAGAAAGTACTGTTGTCTGAGAAGCCACTATCATCCCAACAGTGAAAACTTGGGATGAAGTTATACCTGATGTGCAGTGTGCTATAAATTCTGCTTACTATGTTTCTATAGGTGACACCCACATTATGCATTGTACGGCTGTAGTAAAACGTTTGCTTATGAGTTGTTTATATTCCTAATCCGGAAACCAAATTACAATCTGATGTTTTCCATAGCAACTTCGTACCAGCTTAGCTCATGTGTTTTTAGAGAATTCTGTGAACACTTCATTTAAATTCAACAGCAGTATTTACAAGAGTCGCAAACACTCGATCAAAGCCATCCAAAATCAAAGTAGGTTCGAGAGTTATGCTGATTAACTTTAACAAAACAGTCTGCAATGCCAAAGCTTGATTCAAAAGTGTTGGTCCTTATCGAAGTAGGTTGAACATATCACTGGTAATAAGTATAGGATAAGAGGATTATTACATGGTCAGTATAACGAATCGCATTTGGATCCTAATGAAGTTTGTATGTGATGATTTATTGATAATTGATGTTCAACCCAGATACTGTGACCAGGACTCTGCACTCCTCCTGATCCTGTACTCTCTTACTCTTGATACTCAGTCAGACGATCAACCTTGAATGTCGTTATTCCCTACGTACACTACAGGTATTGAAGGAAATCCTCATGTATCATTTGTAACTTCCAATTCAGATTTGCCTCAAATACAGCATTGAGTTTAGCCAAATGTACAGAGTTTTGATCCTACCAGAGATGACACCCATTCTGCATATGCCCAATCTTACCCTAGCAGAGTTGGGAGTTAAATGTATATAACCTGTGTATTTAGATGTATATTAACAGTATCAACTTTTCTGTATTCAAGAATTTTTTTTTGTGTTCATATTTCTCTCCGCATTCTGAGAGTTAACAGTATAGATTTGCGTGCACCCGAATCTGCTTTCTGTTATAACACTCTTTCTTTGTATATAGTCATCTTCATCAGAATCCGTATGACTAACGCGAAACAGATCAGATCGATCAAATTTTTTGTTTAACTTGTAATCTCAACGTTGAGTTCGTTGATTCATTTGTTGGAGTTTTAAGTTGTACTTAGTATACCTTGTATTTGCACATTACTGTTTCAGTTAAGATGCTTTCATTCCAATGTTTACTTATGTTATATTAATGTGTAATTGTGTGTTACTTTGACATCTGTATAGAATCAGGGCCCATGCCGATATACTGCCATCTCTAGTTTGTATTAGTTGATGTCGGGACGAACATACGTTAGCGTCGCGTAGCTCTCAGTAGTAGTAACCACGTTACCAGTAACCGTTGTACAGTTGAATCAACGACCACCGTCGTGCCTGAGTCACTGTATATTCATATTGAGCTGAACTGGCAATTATTCAAAGGACCTCTGGATTACGCCGGCGGCGCGTCTGTCTGGGTTACGAGTGTGAGGCAAGGAGATAGGTACTGGTGGCAAGGGCTCTCTCCACATATCTGCAATTATACGTTATTAACAGCCTACGTTGAGTATTTCTTACATAATCCACGTGTCGAACTCCCACTGATGACAGTCTTCATGGGGACCCATGACCGTTCTTCATGACCCTGACTGTCTTCATGACCCTGACCGTTCCTTCACTGACCCTGTCCGTCTTAATTTCACTATGACCGTCTTCAGACCCCTGGCACCGTCTTCAAGCCCCTGACGTTCTCAAGACCCTTGACACGTCTTCATGACCCCGTCCGTCTTCTTGACCTGACCGTCTTCAAGGGACATATGGCTAATGTCGGCTAACTTGATCGTTTCTGGGATTTGGTTCGTGCATTGGACTATGTGAGGCCAGCAGAAACAGCTCCATGATCAGTTTACTGATTCACCAAGATTCCTGGTCAAGGACTGGCCGCGGGGGCGTTGACCCTGGTATCCCTCCTAGGTAGTAAGGCTCGACTGTCTAATCTAAGAGTATACTTGAGGTTGGTCAGGATGGCCGCCCTGGGTCTCCACTAATTATAACCCGGACTTAGCTCCCCATTGAAGGAGTGTCGTTGACCTTCATAATGTGTTACCATGGGAAGAGGTACATGTAATCCTCTTTTCCTGGAACCATTGTTCCTAAACCTAATCTTATTCCGCCTTCACGGAGCTCGTAGGGAGAAGTTAGGCCTTTGGTCAGCCACAGGTATAAGTGTGAGGAAAAACTCCCATGGGTGGAAACATTGGACGTGTTTCCTTTTCACCGGTTGTCCATGTTCACCCATCAGTAAAAAGGGTACCTGGGTGTTAGTCGCCTGGTGTGGATCGCATCCTGGGAAAAAATTGACTTAATTTCCCCTAAAATTTTTTCATAACTAACTGCTTTCTGTATAATAGGCTGAGCATAACATTAAGTAAGACATTGATTAGAATATTGAATAATATGGGACTGAGCACACCTCCCTGTGGGGTTCCTAATTCAAAATCTTTAGTTATACTTCTATGTCCCTGGAACAACACACACAAGACTTGCTGCTGGACAGGCAGCCTTTAATCCAGCGGAGAAGTCGACCTACATCCATTCTGGCAACTTCACTAATAATTACATGTAGGTTAACTGTATAAAAGCAGATTTTACTGTCTTAACTGCCCCGTGACTTGGTTGGCAAGACTCTCGCCCCACACAAAACAAATTCTGGCCACAAAATAGAGCGAAACACCAACGTCAAAGACCTGGGAGTGATTATGTCGGAGGATCTCACCTTCAAGGACCATAACATTGTATCAATCGCATCTGCTAGAAAAATGACAGGATGGATAATGAGAACCTTCAAAACTAGGGAGGCCAAGCCCATGATGACACTCTTCAGGTCACTTGTTCTATCTAGGCTGGAATATTGCTGCACTCTAACAGCACCTTTCAAGGCAGGTGAAATTGCCGACCTAGAAAATGTACAGAGAACTTCACGGCGCGCATAACGAGATAAAACACCTCAATTACTGGAGCGCTTGAGGTTTCTAAACCTGTATTCCCTGGAACGCAGAGGGAAGATACATGATTATATACACCTGGAAAATCCTAGAGGGACTATACCGAACTTGCACACGAAAATCACTCACTACGAAAGCAAATGACTTTGGGGAAAGATCCCCCCCCCCCAAGGAAAAACAGGGTGCACTAGCACGTTAAGAACCTACAATAATGTCAGGGGGCCCCGGGCTGTTTTAAAGCCCCCCCCCACACATAAGGGGATTACCAAAAGACCCCGGCGCTTCAAATGGCCCTGGACAACACCTAAAATCGTTCCTGATCAGCCGGGTGTGGCCTACGTTGGTTTGCGTCACCACGCAAAACCGGGGATCGCCGATCCCCAGAGGGGCCCGGCAAAACCGGCCGCGGGGGGGTTGGGCCCCAAACTTTTTCCAGGTAAACTCCAGGTAACACATGCTTTTGTGGTTTTATCCCTGCCGAGGAAATTCTGGGCTTTCCCTTCACCTGCTGTCCCTATTCACCTCATATTAGGTAACTGGGTTTTGTCGAAAAGGTGTGGGGAGCATCCTGCAGCAGTAAAGATACATGGAAATTTTGACAGCCGCCTGGACGACGCACGGGCTTTTTTTTGTTTTCCGGTTAGTTTTTCTCGGATTACCTGGGTTATCCCCGGGGGACTTATGCTCTGGATTATCCGGGTTAGCTTCCCCTCGGATTATCCCGGGTTTTTGCAGCGTCTGGATTATCCCGGGGTTTTAAATTTCGCCTTGGGGTATCCTGGGTTAGCTTACGTCTGGGTAATGGGTTAGCTTACCTCTGGATTACCTGGGGTTTGCTTCCCTGGATTATCCCGGGTTAGCTTTCCTGTGGGGTTTAAAAAAAAGTGCCTTGTGTGTGTGGCTTCTCGCAGCCATGTAGATCCTTTAGTGCCTTGTGTGTGTGGCTTCTCCCTGCCAGCTATGTAGAGCCTAAGTGCCTTGTTGATTTGTGGCTTCTCCAGCTATGTAGAGCCTTAAGTGCCTTGTGTGTGTGGCCTACCTTCTCCAGCTATGTAGAGCCTTAAGTGTCCCCCTTGTGTGGTGTGGCTTCTCCAGCTATGTAGAGTCCATAAGTTGCCTTGTTGTGGTGGCTTCTCCAGCTAGTAGAGCCTTAAGTGCCTTGTGGTGTGGCTCTCCAGCCTATTAGAGCCTTAAGTCCTTGTGTGTGTGGCTTCTCCAGCTATGTAGAGCCTAAGTGCCTTGTGTGTGTGGCTTCTCCCAGCTCTGGTATAGCCTTCAAGTGCCTTGTGTGAGTGGCTTCTCCGCTTATGTAGAGCCTTAAGTGCCCTTGTGAGTGTGGCTTCTCCAGCTATGTAAGCCTTAAGTGCCTTGTGTGTGTGCTTCACGTCCAGCTATGTAGAGCCTTAAGTGGTCCTTGTTGTGTGTGTGCTTTCTTTCTCCACTATGTAGACCTTAATTGCCTGTGTGTGTGCTTCCTCCAGCTATGTAAGGAAGCCTTTAAGTGCCTTGTGTGTTTGCTTCCTTCCCAGCTATGGTAGAGCCTTAAGTGCCTTGTGTGTGTGGGCTTCTCCAGCTATGTAGAGCCTTAAGGCATTGTGTGTGTGGCTTCTTCTCCAGCTATGTAAGCCTTAAGTGCCTTGTGTTTGTGGCTTCTTCCAGCTAATGTATATTCCCCCCCTTAAGTGCCTTGTGTGTGTTGCTTCTCCAGCATGTAGAAGCCTTAAGTGCCTTGTGATTTGTGGCTTTTCTTTCAGCTATGTATAGCCTTAAGTGCCTTGTGTGTTGAGGGCTTCCTCCAGCTATGTAGAAGCCATTAAGTGCCATGTGTGTGTGGCTTCCTCCAGCTATGTAGAGCCTTAAGAGCCTTGTTTGTGTGGCTTCTTCTTCTCCAGCTATGTAGAGCCTTAAGTGGCCTTGTGAGTGTGGCTTCTTCTCCACTATTTAGAGCCTTAAGTTCCTTGTGTTGTGGCTTCTCCCAGCTATGTTAAGAGGCCTTAAGTTGGTGCTTGTGGTGAGTGCTTCTCTCCAGGCTAAGTATAGCCTTAAAGTGCCTTTGTGTGTGCTTCTCCACTATGTAAGAGCCTTAATTCCTTGTGTGTGTGGCTGCCTCCAGCTATGTAAGAGCCTTAATGCCATGTGTGTGGTGGCTTCTCCAGCTATGTAAGCCTTATGTGCCTTGTGAGTGTGGCTTCCTTCTCCAGCTATGAAGAGCACCCCTTTAAAAGTCCTTGTGTGTGTGGCTTTCCTCCAGCTATTTAGAGCCTAAGGTTGCCTGTGTGTGTGGCTTCTCCAGCATTGTAGAGCCTTAAGTGCCTATGTGAGTTTAGACTGAGCTTCTCTCGTCCAGTATGTAGAGAGCCTTAAGTGCCTTGTGTTTGTGGCTTCTCCAGCTATTTAAATAGCCTTAAGGTGCTTGTGTGTCTGGCTTCTCCAGCTATGTAAAGCCTTAAGTGCCTTGTGTGTGTGGCTTCTCCAGCTATGTAGACCTTAAGGTCCCTTGTGGTGAGGCTTCTCCAGCCTATGTAGCCTTAAAAGTGCCCTTGTGGTGTGTGGCTTCTCTGTTTTCTCCCTCCCTATGTAGAGCCGGTAAGGTGCCTTGTGTGTGTGGCATTACCTCCAGCTATGTAGAGTCCTTAATGCCTTGTGTGTGTGGCTTCTCCAGCTATGTGAAGCCTTAAGTGCCTTGTGGGTGTGTGGCTTCTCCAGCTATGGAAGAGCCTTAAGTGCCTTGTGTGTTGGCTTCTCCAGCTATGTAAGCCTTAAAGGGCCTTGTGGTGTGTGGCTTCTCACAGCAATGTAGAGCCTTAAGTTACTTGTGTGTGTGGCTTCTCCAGCTATGTATAGCTTAAGTGGCCTTGTGTGTGTGGCTTCTTTCCAGCTATGAAGAGCCTTACGTGCCTTGTGTGTGTCTTCTTTTCTCCAGCTATGGTAGAGCCTTACGTTGCCTGTGGTGTGGTGTCTTCTCCAGCTATGTAGAGGCCTTAAAGTCCCATGTGTTGTGTGGCTTTATCCATCTATGTAGAGCCTTAAGTTGCCTTGTGTGTGTGGGCATCCTCCAGCTATGTAGAGCCTATAAGTGCCTTGTTGTGTGTGGCTCTCCATCTATGTAGAGCCTTAAGTGCCTTGTGTGTGTGGCTTTTACCTCCAGCTATGTAGAGCCTTAAAGAGCCTTGTGTGTGTGGCTTCTCCAGCTATGTAGAAGCCCTTAATGCCTAGTGTGTGTGGCTTCTCCACAATGTATAGCCCTTAAGTGCCTTGTTTGTGTGGGGGGCTTCTCCAGCTAATAGAGCCATATTTCCTTGTGTGTGTGCTTCTCCAGCTATGTAGGGCCTTAGGTGCCTTGTGTGTTGTGGCTTCTCCCAGCATGTAGAAGCCTTAAGTGCCCATTGTTGTGATGGGCTTCTTCATCCACACTATGAAGAGCCTTGAATGTGCCTTGTGTGTGTGGCTTCTCCAGCTATGTAAGCCTAAGTGCCTTGTGTGTGTGGCTTCTCTCCAGCTATGTTAGAGCCTTAAGAGTGCCTTTTGAGTGTGGCTTCTCCAGCTAAGTAGAGCCTTAAGTGCCTTGTGTGTGTGGCTTCTCTCCAGCTATGTAGAACCTAAAGTGGCCTTGTGTGTGTGGCTTCTTCCAGCTATGTAGAGCGCTTAAGTTCCTTGTGTGTGTTTCTTCTTCTTCCAGCTTATGTAGAGCCTTAAAGTTCCGTGTGTGGTGTGGGCTTCTCCAGCTATGTAGAGCCTTAATTGCCTTGTGTGTGTGGCTTTGCTTCCAGCAAATGTAAGCCCTTAAGTGCCTTGTGTGTGTTGGCTTCTCCCAGCTATGTAGAGCCTTAAAAGTGCCTTGTGTGTGTGGCTTCTCCAGCTATGTAGAGCCTTAAGTGCCTTGTGAGTGAGGCTTCTCCAGCTATGTAGACCTTAAGGTAGGTCCTTGGTGTGTGTGGCTTTCTTTCTCCACTATGTAGAGCCTTAAGTGCCTTGTGTGTGTGGCTTCTCCAGCTATGTATAGCCTTAATAGCCTTGTGTGTGTGGCTTCTCCAGCTATGTAAGTCCTTAAGTGCCTTGTGTGTTTGGCTTCTCCAGCTATGTAGAGTCCTTAAGTGCCTTGTTGTGTGGCTTCTTCTCCTCCAGCTATGTAGATGCCTTAAGTGCCTTGTAGTGTGGCTTCTTCTCCAGCTATGTATAGCCTTAAGTCCTTGTGTGTGGTTGGCTTCTCCAGCTTATTTAGAGCCTTAAATGCCTTGTGTGGGTGTGGGTTCTCCAGCTATGTAGAGCCTTAAGTGCCTTGTGAGTGTGGCTCTCCACTATGTAGAAGCCTTAAGTGCCTTGTGTGTGTGGGCTTCTCCTCCAGCTTGTAAGAGGCCCTTAAGTGCCTTGTGTGTGTGCTTCCCAGCTATGAGAGCCTTAAGGTGGCAGTGTGTGTGGCTCACCAGCTATGTAGAGCCTTAAGAGTCCCTTGAGTGTGTGCTTCTTCTCCAGCTATGTAGAGCCTTAAGTGCCTTGGGTTGTGGATGCTTCTCCAGCTATGTAGAGCCTTAAGTGCCTTGGTGTGTGCTTTCTCCAGCATGTAGAGCCTTAAGTTGCCTTGTGTGTGTTGGCTTCTCCAGCTATGTTGAGCCTTAAGTGCCTTGTGGTGTGTGGCTTCTCCAGCTATGTAGAGCCTTAAGTGCCTTGTGTGTGTGGCTTCTTCCAGCAATGTTAGAGCCTTAAGTGCTTGTGTGTGTGGCTTCTCCCATCTATGTTACCTTAAGTTCCTTGAGTGTGAGGGCTTTCTCCAGCTATGTAGAGCCTTAAGTGCCTTGTGTGTGTTGGCTTCTCCATCTAAGTAGAGCCTTGCATTCCTTGTTGTGTGTGGCTTTCCTTTTCTCCAGCTATGTAGAGCCTTAATGCCTTGTGTGTGTTGCTTCTCCATCTATGATAGCCTTAAGTGCCTTGTGTGTGTGGCTTCTTTCTCTTCTTTCCTCCAGCTATGTAGAAGCCTTAGTGCCTTGTGAGTGTGGCTTCTGAGAGCTCCAGCTATGTAGAGCCTTAAGTGCCTTGTGTTTGTGGTTCTCCAGCTATTTAAAGCCTTAAGTGCCTTGTGTGTGTGGCTTTCCAGCCCCCCCTATTTAGAGCCTTAAGTAGCCTTGTGTGTGTGGCTTCTGTCCAGCTATTTAGAAGGCCTTAAGTGCCTGTGTGTGTGGCTTCTCCAGCTATTGAAGAGCCTTATTCCTTGGTGTGTTGGCTCTCCAGCTATGTAGAGACCATAATTGCCCCTTGTTTGTTTGGCTTCTCCAGCTATGTAGAGCCTTAATTGCCTTGTTGAGTGGCTTCTTCCAGCTATGTAGAGCCTTAATGCCTTTGTGTGTGTGGCTTCTCCAACTATTGTTAGAGCCTTAAAAGGTAAAGGGGTTTGCCTTTTGGATTGTGGCTTCTCCAGCTATGTTAGAGCCCTTTAGTGCCTGTTGCTTGTGGGCTTCTCCAGCTGATGTAAGCCCTTAAGTGCCTTGGTGTGGGGGGGTTTTTGTGGGCGTCTTGCCAGCTATTTAGAGCCTTAAGAATGCCTTGTGTGTGTGGCTCTCTTTCTTTCCAGCTATTTAAGCCTTAAGTGCCTTGTGTGTGTGGCTTCTCCAGCTATGTAGAGCCTTAAGTGCCTTGTGTGTGTGGCATCTCCCAGCTATGTAGAGCCTTAAGTGCCTTTTGTGTGTGGCTTCTTTCTTCCAGCTATGTAGACCTTAAGTCCTTGTGTGGTGTGGCTTCCCAGCTATGTAAGCCTTAAGTGCTTGTTAGTGTGGCATCTCCTGGAGCCTGTAGAGCCTTAAAGTCCTTGTGTGTGTGGCTTCTTCTCCAGCTATGTAGAGCCTTAAGTTGCCTTGTGTTGGGCTACTCCAGCTATGGTTAAGCCTTAAGTGCCTTGTGTGTGTGGGCTACTCCAGCTATGTAGAGCCTTAAGAGTCCTTGTGAGTTGGGATCTCCAGCTATGTAGAAGCCTTAAGTGCCTTGTGTGTGTGGCCTTCTCCTTCTATGTAGATGCTTAAAGCCTTAGTGTGTGTGTGGCTTCTCCAGCTATGTAATAGCCTTAATGCCTTGGTGTGGTTTGTGCTTCTCCCAGCTATGTAGAGCGTAAGTCCCTTGTGTGTGTGGCTTCTCCAGCATGTAGAGCCTTAAGTGCCCCTTGTGAGTGTGGCAGTCTCCAGCTATTAGATCCAAATGTGCCTTGTGTGTTTGGCTTCTCCAGCTAGTAGACCTTAAGTGCCTTGTGGTGTGTGCTATCTCAAGCTATTAGAGCCTTAAGTCCTGTGTGTGTGGCTTCTCCAGCTATGTAGAGCCTTAAGTGCCTTTGAGTTGTGGCTTCCTTTCTTTTCTTCACAGCTAGTAGAGCCTTAAGGTGCCATGTGTGTGTGCTTCTCCACTATGTAGAGCCCTTTAAGTGCCTTGTGTGTGTGGCTCCCAGCTAGTAGAGGCCTTGAGTTTCCTTGTGGTGTGGCTTTCTCCAGCTATGTAGAGCCTTTAAGTGCCTTTGTTTTTGTGCCTTCTCCAGCTATGTATAGCCTTAAATGCCTGTTGTGAGTGGGCATCTCCCAGCTATGTAGAGCCTTAAGTGCCTGTGTGTGTGTGGCTTCTCCAGCTATGTAGAGCCATACGTGCCTTGTGTGTGTGGCTTTTCTCTCTCCAGCTATTTAGAGCGCCTTAAGTGCATTGAGAGTAATTAAGACATTTAATTTGAGGTACAAGTACACATAAAACAGGTTACACATATTATCACGTAGAAGCATATGTGTAATTACTAAGATAACCCCAAAATAGTCAATGTTACTTTATTACATTAGGGTCTTTGTAATAACTTATTATTTAATAATTAAGTAACCTGAATAAAGTAACCTGATTATTTACATTATCATTAAAGATAGGATCAGATCACAATAAAAGTATACGTATGTAAGATATACAAGAAATTACTCTTCTCCCTTTTCTGTGAGTGCGTGTGCTCTTGTGTGTGTGTTTTGTGTGTGTGTGTGTGTGTTGTGTTTTTGTGTGGTGTGTGTGTGTGTGGGTGACCAAACAATTAATATTTGCACCGATAGCTCATTACAGTTTGTGACCGGAAGTGGACGTGTGAATTGCTGATTACTTTGTATTTTCTTTCATGATTGTAACCATGTATAAACGTAAGTAAGTAATGAATCACGTAAGTAAATTTACTTACTTACGTGATTCATTACCTTTGTAATATGTGAGTTCATTACCTTTGTACCTTCTTCAGCTATAAAAACGTTGGAGTCCAGTCCCTGGACCCATTATGTACCTCTGTAATCTTCTAACTACCGCCCACAGGATGGGTATGGGGTGCATAATAAAGATATTAAACTAACAACTCTCTTTCTGTAGCTACATTCATTAAGTATCTTTTTAGTTATCTTCCTGAACTGGTTTATGCTAATGACTGGCTTTGACATGTACAGGCAGTCTGTTCCACTCCTTTATTGTTGTACTATAAAATGTTTGATGGCTGCCACTGACTGCGGGTACTACAAAGTTGTGCTCTCTCCTCCTCGTACTTTACTTGCTTTGGTTCCCACCCTTTACGAACTTGGCAGCCAGATGTTCTGGACAGTGGTTGTGGTTGTCTTTTCCAGATAGTGACCCGGCCTTGGCTCCCTCTCTTGGAAGTGTCTGAGACCTATGTCTGTCATGGGAGAAGATACAAGTACCTCCTCATCTTCTGGGACCAACAACCCCCAGGCCTAGCCCCATTCTTCGCCCTCACGGGGCTCGTAGTAGAAGTTTAGGACTATGGTCTGCCACCTTCCCCGCCCCAGTGGGGCTCGTGGGAATGGCAGTCTTCTGAGCTGCAGGTAGTAGCAAGCTCTGGTTCTGGCATGAAGAGCTAGAGTAATCTACATGACAATGTATAAGAACTAAACATAGCATTCTGCGAGTCTCAATAGGTAGACACTGTGCTTGTCAATACAGGAACTTGAACCTCTCATATGCTTTCTTTAGTACACTGTTCTCTATTAATTCTCATAACATGCATGAGTCAGAGGGGATTCCCAGATATTTCACTGAGGAAACTGAAGTGATGAGTTCACCATTACACTGAACATTAAAATTATTTACCATTTTCAGTTTATGTTTCGTGCCAAAAAGCATAGCTTCCATGTTCCCGAGGTATTAATAAATTATAATTTGTTGTCTACTAACCATTTCCTAAGTACATTACCTGACACTAACAGAGCAGTGTCATCTGCATATAATACAAGCTTACACTTGACACTGGTGGGCGTGTCATTCACATAGGAAACAATAAGGGACCAGAATACTACCTTGGGGTATCCCTCATGCTATTGGCAGGGATAGGCTCCAGGAAGATTTGAATAGACTAATGCAGTTCAGGAAAAGTGACAGATGCATTTTTAATATAGACAAATGCAAAGTTCTTAATATTGGACAGAGAAATAACAATGCCACATGTAAATTAAATAATCTAGATCTTAGTATTACTGATTGCAAAAAGGATTTGGGAGTTCTGGTTAGCAGTAATCTGAAACAAAGACAACAGTGCATAAGTGCTTGTAATAAAACAATAAAGTAATTAAGTTTATCAGCAGGCGCATACAAGTTAAATATGTTGAGAGCAGAGTTCCTATATAAATCCTAACACTGTGATACTATAGCCCCTCTGTTTTCTTATGTGCAAGAAGTTGATGGGGAAGTGATTTTTTATATATAGAACACAAGAGTTAGTAGATTTGAGGTTATATGTAACAAATGATGGCAATTTAGGAGGCTGGGATTTTTCAGGGACTCTGCACTCTTGTAGACACACAGTATCAATGGATTCAGTGGTTACTTTAAGATGAAGGTCAGGAAACCTTTTTCCAAGTGTCGCAATATTCTAACTTAAAATGGATAGTTTATACGAGTTTGGTTCCATTATAAAAGTCCAGGGATAATATTCAATTTCTCAGCATAATGAAAGAAGAACTTAATAAATAGCAAACAGACATAATCATTATCAATATCATCCATCAGTATTATCCTTATCCATGAGTATCTTAAGCGCACTTCCATAAAGGAGGCCTCGTGGGAGTCTGTTTATAGAAGGCAAGACGCTCTATGTCGTGAATGTATGGAAGGGGGACACTATCCCTCGCACTCACCTCTCCACTTTTATTGCACTCATCACTTCATCACTTGTACCATTTCCCCTCATTATTTTTGACCATGATACATACACCATTATCAACAACGGGTCATCTCCAACTAGTATCTATCATACATTACACTCATCAGGTTGACTATCATGATGGTCTTTCACTGCCCTTATCATCTTCACTGTGACTGTAAACACCACTATCAGATTCACCATTTTTGTTAATTATTTACACCACTGCAATCATCAGTTTGTTCATCATCACCACATCTTTTTTCATAATGGCTGACAATCTGTGGGTTGATGTACTCATTTGCAACCTCTGTAAGCTTTTCCTGGGGTGCTCAAGTTGTTTTTTCAACACCATTGTTGCTTCTCCAGTACTGTTATGCCAGCTGCATGTTGTGTACCACCCCAGCAAGACTAGCGTCATCAGGAAGTATGAAGTCCCGGTCAGCTGAGCCAGTGGCTGATAGCTGACTCAGCCAACAGGTGGTGTCAACACCAGCAAAAATCACAGTGTTGATAGCAGACGTGATCGTGCTCTGTTGATGTACTCCCAGAGTGACTCTCGCAACCATATTGTCTGAAATCAGGCCATGGTCAGTATTCGACATGAAGTATCTGGTAGGCCTACTGCCTCATATGAGGGGTGATGGGTGAGGCGGGAGCCCTGCAGCTGGCGATGGGGGGCAGCTTTCACTCTGGGAGTCAGCATGAGCAGCTGTGACTCCTGGAGTCTTACAATTGATACATTGTAATGCAACGGTCTGGTTTTCTTGATCATATCATAGCACTGGTGAGAAGGATGGGCCTTGGCACACACTGCACACCCAGTGTGACTTAGCTGGGCATTTCCAAGCAATGTGAACCCCCCGCTGACACTTTGTAGCATCTACGGTGAGGTGGTTTGTACAAGGCTTTTTTTGTAACTCCTGTTAAGCGCTGCACGAGAGTAGATATATGATGGTGGAGTCCCTTGGCCAATCCACTCAGCCAATATCACATCATTTGGAAGTCGACGAGGGTTTGCAACTTGATCTGACAACAGGAATTTAGGATCCAAGTACTTATTGACATTGTGGATAACAATAAGCACTTTAGGTGATCTTGGTGGGGCAGCTTGGAGTTGATGTTAGCATATTTATGAGTAAGATGTTTTTCTATGAATGTTAGGTCGTTAGTAACAAAAACGTAATTATCCTCGTTATGACGAAGTAGGTTGGTAGACAGCAACCACCCAGGGAGGTACTACCGTCCTGCCAAGTGAGTGTAAAACGAAAGCCTGTAATTGTTTTACATGATGGTAGGATTGCTGGTGTCCTTTTTTCTGTCTCATGAACATGCAAGATTTCAGGTACGTCTTGCTAACTTAAATTACACTTAGGTCACACTACACCATATCCATTTCAAGCACATTACACACCCCTCTGGGTTTTCTTCTATTTTCTTTCTAGTTCTTATTCTTGTTTATTTCCTCTTACCTCCATGGGGAAGTGGAACAGAATTCTTCCTCCGTAAGCCATGCGTGTTGTAAGAGGCGACTAAAATGCCGGGAGCAAGGGGCTAGTAACCTCTTCTCCTGTATATATACTAAATGTAAAAGGAGAAACTTTCGTTTTTCCTTTTGGGCCACCCCGCCTCGGTGGGATACGGCCGGTGTGTTGAAAGAAAGATGACGAAAGCGAATCCAAAGGTTTTCTTCTGGGTTGTCTAGTGTAGCTTCGTAAAACCATCTATACCTGACCTCAAACTCAGTGTTAGCAGGGAAATCAAACCTAACAGTTCTGTGATGGCTGTTGTTGCTCTCGTTGCTTTTTTTTTTTTTTTTTTTTTTTTTTTTTTTACACAGTGTTTGACAAGGTTTAGGATCCCTAGCTTTATTGACAAGCTATTTAAAGGTTAAGGATTCCTAACTTTATTGGCAAGCTAAGAGCTGTTACCTACATCAGCTCATTTGAAAGCATTCTTATTGTTATGAGACATACAAGTAGGGAACAGGATGAAGTTGGAGCCATCTGTGGGTCAGCATTTTCATTTGATCAACTGACTTTATCTCGTTGACATCATTATGCTGTACGAATGTACTCACCTAATTGTACTCACCTAATTGTGGTTGCAGGGGTCGAGACTCAGCTCCTGGCCCCGCCTCTTCACTGATCGCTACTGGGTCCTCTCTCTCTCTGTTTCCTGAGCTTTGTCATACCTCTTCTTAAAACTATGTATGGTTCCTGCCTCCACTACTTCACTTGCTAGGCTATTCCACTTGCTGACAACTCTGACTAGAAACAAGCTATTTACTTCACTCCAACGCTCCTTTGGACTCGTCTGGTCTTCGCTTCACGTTGTTACCCCTTGTTCCCTGTGTCCCCTACTTGGACATCCTATCTCTGTCCACCCTGTCTATTCCCGCAGTATCTTGTATTGTCGTATCATGTCTCCCTACCCTTCTGTCTTCCAGTGTGTCAGTCCGATTTCCCTTACCTTTCCTAGTACGACATTCTCTGAGTCTGGGACACCAGCCTTGTTGCAAACCTTTGTACTTTCTCTAAACTTTCCTGACGTGCTTGACCAGGTGTGTTCCATATCGTGTAATACCTGTGTATGTATGATCTCAGATTGAGAGGATGTTCTGGAGAAGGTACACAGCCAGAGTGAAGTTCTGCATTTGCCCGCTCTTGTGGCATAAAAGCTTGATTATCACGCTGTCCTCGAAGTGGATCCAAGTGTGCGTATTATTGAAGAATTTCGGCCTTGTACATACAGTAAGGCAACCACATACTCTATGTTGAAGGCTCTCCCTGAAATGACAGATCTATCCAGGATGGGTGTGAAGATTTTGGGCCTAATACACTGCTGTGTTTATTATATATATAAAACACTTAGCTGATAAATGACAGCAATTCGTCTACACAGCCGCCCCTGAGACGAGAGTCTAGAAGCTGTCGAAACCTTCACACAGTCGGCTGTCAATGATACAATTTGTAAGTATAAATTACCCTAGGGGTGTTATGTGCATATTTCCATTCGATGATGGCTGACGATATTTACTTTGGTTGACATCAAAAGGTCCACACCTTACGCGATTATAGGTTGATTAACAAACTTCCTTGTGAACTCAAGAATTGCGCAATCCCCGATCTCAGAAATTCGTAAATACCTAGCTCTTTGTAACGTGGCTATGGTTTCTCACAACCTTCGACAGATATCGGTGACTTATAGAAGCTTGAAGTGTCTCTGATGTCCAACGTCTTCATTGTCTATAAACGCAACACTGGTACACTATGTTCAATACAGATTTGTCTTTATTGTTCACAATGTTCACAAGAGAAGCTGTCACACTTCTCTTATATTACATTTGTGTGTGTGAGACACTTTATTTCACACTAACCACAGATCAGTGTCCTTTGCTGTTATCCTGCGTCAGTGTCTCGTAGTAGGTCAATTAGTCTGGCGTCAGTACACCACCCCAAGGGGCGGGCGTCACTGCCCTAGCACAAAAAATTTAAACGCTGACCTAGTACCTTGCAATCCTTGTCAACTCTCGATGAAGCAAAAAATGTTGTTTCTACTGTCTTTCATAGACAACAATGTCACTTAGTCTTTACTATGGTATAAGTGGGAGCACTGATTTTCTTAATTGTCTCTAAGGCCTAGTAGATTGTACTGTCTCTTATAAAAATACACTTTGCAACACCTCTGCAAGGAGCAGAGGTCCTGATGATTCCATTTGCATCAGGATATATGGTCACAATTTTTCCAAGTGGCCATTGGGACCTCGGACCATCATTGTCGATAATCACTATGTCACGAGGTCTTAAGGACTTATGATTTTCAGGAACACCAGATCCATAGAAGTGTTCTCTCAATGAGGTGAGATAGTCTTCTCGCCAAATTTTCTCCCAACGTTCAATCACTTTATTAAGGTGTTTGAATTTACGTCTGAGTTGCTCAGGTTCGAAATAAGTAGGATCCTCTATGATTTCTTTATCATTCATGGGAGGAACAGGTTCGAGCCTTCTGCCATGGAGTAAATGAGATGGACTTAACACTTCTAAATTGTCCAGATCATCGGTAACATAAGTTAGAGGTCTGTTGTTGACTCTATTTCTATTTCAGTCACAACTGTACGGAATTCTTCTAAGTCTATTCTCTGACGATGAAGAGTCTTCCTTAAACAACGTTTTACAATGCCGATCATTCTTTCATAAAATCCGCCGTGCCATGGAGATTTAGGAGGAATGTATCTCCAACGACATCTGCGTTGATTCAGCATCTGTTGTACTTCTGGTTGATCAAAGATCTTGCTTATATAAGCAGCACCAGCAACAAAGTTCTTTGCATTATCTGAAATCATCAGTCTGGGACATGCCCTTCTGGCTGCAAACCTTCTGAATAATTTGATAAAGGTTTCAGCAGACATGTCAGTGGCTACTTCTAGATGTACTGCTCTAGTTGTAGCACAAGTGAACAAACAGATGTACACCTTGATGGAACTTTGTCAACTGTTTTGGTTAAAATTATTGGTCCAGTATAATCTACACCTGTCACCTCAAATGGAGTGATATGACAAACTCTTTCAGAGGGATATGGAGGTGGACCTGGATACTGACATACTCGCATATCGTAGTGACGACAAGTACTACAGTCCTTTATTTGTTTTTTCACACTTTGTCGACCTTGAGGTATCCAGTAGGATTGTCGTATATGACAAAGTGTGTCAGCTACCCCACCATGTAACACGTTACTGTGGGCGTTTTGCACAATCAGTTTTGTTAGCCAATGATTCTTGGGGATCAATATTGGATGTATGGCTTCTTTAGGTAGTGAAGAATTATGAATTCTTCCTCGACATCTTATAATATTTTCTGAGTCGAGATAAAGTCCTAAAGAATTAATCATGACAGGTTTCTTTGGGGATTTATCTTGTGTTTCTAGAAATTTATATTCTGTAGAGAAAACATCTTTCTGTATTAGTTTCACCCAGTATTTAATGGGTTCAAGACATTCATAATTAGGTTTAATTCCTTTAATGAATTTAAAGACAAGAGCTGTAACTCTTAAGAGTTTACCCAAAGATGAGTAATTAGATCCATCAATGACTATTTCTGTTGTGTCTGCAGTATTTACACAACTTATTTCTGCTGTGTTCAAGCAGACTGTTTCTTCTGGCATAATGTGAGCTTTTTGCTGAGGCCAGTTATTTTCATTAGAGAGCCAGTTCGGTCCGTGGAGCCATAATTTATTATCCACAAATTTCTTGAGTGGGACACCACGTGACAACATGTCAGCTGGATTCTCTTGGGTAGAGACGTGAAGAAAGAGATAATCTCTCTGCATCTCTTTTATTTCTGCTGCTCTGTTCTGTACATAGACCAACTTACTCTTATTATTTCTTAACCACTGGAGAACTGCCTCATTATCACTCCAGATCACGGTTTTCTCAATAGTGAGATGATCAAGTACTTGTTGAGATAGACAGCTAATTTTGTACCTACATAGAGTGCTGTCAGTTCCAATTGTGTTACTGTTCTGACCTTCAAGGGTGCTACCCTGGCCTTTGAAGTAATTAGTGTACTTCCTTCAGCATTACTCATGTAAGCTACAGCGCCATAACCTCTGGTTGACGCATCACAGAACACATGTAATGTGTAATTGTTTCCCTCTTGACCTATTTGTCTGGGAAATTTAATTTGATGAAGTTGTTTAAACTCTTGGATATTTCATCCCATGCTTGACTCATTTCTAGAGGCAAGTTCTCATCCCATCCAATTTTGAGTTTCCATGCATCTTGCATAAGCATTTTACCTTTTATGGTAATTGGTGAGACGAGTCCTAGAGGATCAAAACATTGTGATACCTCTGACAGTAAACTACGTTTAGTGAGTGGACTGCATGATTTATTGTTTATCTTTTTGAGACTCAAAGTATCTTCCTGTGTGTTCCAATTAAGTCCCAGCATATTGTTGCAATCAGGAATTTCAGTTTCAGGGAAATCTTCTTTGATAAGTTCCCTTAATTGCTTTGAATTTGTATTCCACATCCTTAGAGGCATATTTGCTTCTTTCATCTCCTTGTTAGCTTCTCTGTATAAGGATTTCAAATCCTCCTCTTTATTCACAGTACCTTGAAGATTGTCCACATAGAAACTTTTCTTTAAGATTTCTTTGAAGGGACTTTCAGATTTCTTCAAATGTGTATTTAGAGTAGCTTCTAGTAAGAATGGAGAGGATGTTGCACCAAATAATACTGATTTGAAACGATAAGTTTTCACAGGACTTTGAAGATCATGTGGATTTTCAGGCCACAAGAATCGAGTATAATCTCTATCTATTTCTTGTAGTCCTACTCTTAAGAAAGCCTTGGAAATATCAGCCGTGTAGGCATATGGGTTTGTGCGAAATTTCATAAGCACGTCTCCAAGCTTCTCAGTTAGTGAGGGTCCGGTCATCAGACAGTCATTAAGACTTGCTACATCTTTATTTGCACGTGCGCTGCAATTATATACAACACGTAGTGGAGTGGTTTCAGAATCTTTTCTGACTCCATGGTGCGGGAGATAATGAGACGCCGGGTCACCATCTGGAGAAGACCCGGGCCGCAAGTACCGGCAAATCTTTAATGAATGAATGAAGATAATGAGCGTTTGTCTTCAACTTATCTTCGACTATTTCCTCAATGAATTTATTGTCCAACTGTTCTTGTATGATATTATCATCAGACAGTCAGTAGCTCTGGATTCTTCCTGAGCTCATGTATTTGTGCTTTCATCTGTCCGAAAAGCCATGCGATAATTGCTAGGTAGATGTGGTGGATTTAATTTCCATGGTAACCTAACCCAATACTGTCCATCTTTATATTTGACAGTGTCCAAATATTGGTTATAAGTCTGAGACTCTTGTGGGCTTGGTTTATTTACATCAATACCTATCGCATCTAAATCCCACAACTTATCAACTGGTTCATTCATTTCTTCCAGTAATGATAATTTTTGCTGTGGTACATGATCAGTGTTATTCTCGTAAACTAGTACATTTTCCACTGAATCAATATTAGCTTCTTTCCCACTTTGGAGGGAATGGGACCACATATCATGTGGCCTCCTGCTGTTTTCAGCAAGTGAACATCATGTTTACTTACTATATTTTGCACAAAACAGTGATAATAATCACTTCCAATGATTAAATCAATTGGACTAATTGTGTCCGTCTGTATGTCAGGACAGGCTAACTTGACCTTAGCTGCTTTCAGTGCTGCAACGTTTCTTTTAATCCCTGGATCTGCAACAGATTTAGGCAAATCATCTACTACCACAGCTTCTACTGTCTTTTTCTGTTTCCTAGACCAACAGTGATTTTGGCTAGGTCATATGTCTGTTTACCAGAATTGTGGAAAAAACCAGCTATATCTAACTGTATTTTGGCATAGGGTTGTTTATTCAGTTTCTGCAACACTGTTCTTATGAAGGACCTTTGTGAGCCTTGATCAAATAGTGTTAGCACATTGGTTTTGTGTAATTTATTAGATAACTCAACTCGAGCTATCGGGAGAGCAGTTGCTTTAAACTTATCTCTCACATTTAATGCTGTTGCTTGTTGACTTCCTGATTCTGTGGAAGTCTGCTGCTGTTCAGCAAAAGTATTTGGGCATAATGCTGTATGATGCATACCCTTGCATTTAAAACACTTCTTCAGTGAGCATTTTCCTCCCTTGTGTTCACCTAAACACTTGATACATCTTTTCAGCTGATGAACACGTTGTTTACGTGCCTCCATTGATGTGTATTGAATACAATACTGTGTCCAATGTGTTCCATCACAAAGTACACATTTTGGAGTACGTTTATGTATGACAGTCTGTTTACTGTCTATTGTATTCACAGCTTGATAATGCCTATATGGGATTTCCCATTATGTGGTTTAGTGGGAGTAGGTATACTCTTTTTATACTGAGTTGAAGGTTTATTATCCACTGGATTTGTGGATTTTTCATCTTGTCTCGTTGCTTGCATGCATGAAACTATTGTTTGTAAACCATTGCTAATTTCTTCACACGTGAAATAGCGTTTATTGAACATAATATTTAATCGTTCAATAGTTTGTGGTGACAACTTATCTTGTACAATACCAACTGATTAAACCAATCACATTGTCTTAGGTCATATTTAGCACCTAGAGATCTGAGACTATTGTCTAATGTGATTCTAAATGCCTGTAAGTCTGAATAACAATGTTTGGGTGGCTTCAAGCTTGATATTAAGACTGCATGTCTAACTCTAGCCTTGTCAGCATCAAAGTAATTGTCTGCTAAGACACGTAAGGCTATTTGATAATTACCTTTAACCACCGGAAATGACTTAATCAGTTCATAGGGTTCTCCCTTCACAAGACATTTAAGGTAATTGAACTTAGCAATCTCATCAATGTCAGTTCGTGAATTTACTATGGATTGAAAACCACTAATGAATTCTTCATAATTATGACCTTGGAAAATAGGTAATGACAATGTAGGTAAGCTTGGTAATGGGACACTTGTTGTTACAGGTGTAACAGGTGTTTGACCACTATAATAGTAGGTCTCTGTGACAGAGTTTTACGGCAGATAGCCTGTACTCCTGTCCACCTTAATTGTTGATCACTAAAAGTATCCAAAACATTTTTAATTTCATCTTCAGATGGATCTGATTCAAGAAATTTATTTTCATAATGTGTATAGTCTGAATTATTATTTCCAGACGTTGTGTAAATAATTCAAACTTGACCTCAAGATCATCAAAATCTATGTTTGTATCTTGAGTTAATCCTATACAGACTGAAATTAGATTTTCTAATTGTGTAATCTTAGTCTGTAAAGACTGAAACTGAGTTTTCAAACAAGCCATTTTAATGGTATACTGAAAATTCTAGCACCACACTTAGAGTGTTTAAAAAACACTGTACTGCTATAAACAGCTGAGTTTTGTTATGCTTAAGTCAGCAATAATCGAGTCAGACACTACTGACCCACTAAGCTTAACCTCAGGGTTAATGACCATGAGGGTACAGGGTACATGTGGCTGATGTTTATGGCTTAGAGTTTGCTGTGTCAGCCTGCCCATGATGATTAATCGTAAATAACGATGTTATACACTTCATTCACTATACACTATAAATGTCACTGTATAACTGTAAATCACACGTGAATATTACTTACACATATATAAATTCACTGTTAATATATATTTGAAAGCTTACACTTTATATATAAGTTCTTTTAATATAACAGGTAGATCTATAAGAAACAAACTTTAACACAATCTTGTCTCTTAATTTCTGTCTATAAACATTATAAACACTATGTGTATATATACACTCAGACAAACAACATCATTTGGGTAGTTGTTGTATTAATCAGCATTTTCTCGAGATTGGAGCAGTTGATGCAGGGTGTGGGTGAGTCACCCAGCTCCCGTTTTCTTTGGGTGTCCGCTGGGTGAGCGCCAGTTTTCCTTTGGGTGAATGCTGGGTGAGCGCCCGTTTTCTTTTGGCTGCCCATTCTCTGTGATTGAGTCTGGAGGGACTCATTTATACTGATTTATATTGTAAAACACTAGTTTTTTAACAGCTTTTTTCGAGGACCTTGGCTCATAGGTTATTTGTGCACTGTAGTACAACATATTTGGACCACAGTGTGGTCTTTATCCGGTTCGAGTACGACCAAAGCTTCTGTTGAGATTTTGGCCTTACCTGCTGTGTTTATTATATATATAAACACTTAGCTGATAAATGACAGCAAATCGTCTACACAGCCGCCCCTGCAGACGAGGTCTAGAAGCTGTCGAAACCATCACAACAGTGGGCTGTCAAGAGATACAATTTGTAAGTATAAATTACCCCTAGGGGGTGTTATGTCAGCATATTTCATTCGATGATGGCTGACGAATACTTACTTGGTTGGACTCAAAAGTCCACACCTTACTGCCGATTATAGGTTGATTACAAACTCCTTGTGACTCAAGAATTGCGCAATCCCCCGATCTACAAGAAATTCATAACATACCTTGCTCTTTGTAACGTGAGCTATGGTGTTCTCAACACCTTCGACAATATCGGTGACTTGATAGAAGCTGAAGTGTCCTTGGATGTCCACGTCTTCCATTGTCTAGGAAACGCACACTGGTACACTATGTTCAACAAGATTCGTCTTTATTGTTCACAATGTATCACAAGAGAAGCTGATCACACTTCTCTTAAGTGTTTATTGTGTTGTGTGAGACACTTTATTCACACTAACGCACAGATCAGTGTCCTTTGCTGGTTATCCTGGCGTCAGTGTCTCGTAGTAGAGTCAAAGTTGGTCTGGCGTCAGTACACCACCCCAAGCCGTCACTGCCCTAGCACAAAAAAAAAATGCTGACCTAGTACCTTGCATCCTTGTCAACTCCTCGATGAAGCAAAACAGAATGTTTGTTTCTTGCTGTCTTAATCATAGACAACAATGTACACTTATCTTTACTATGGTAATAAAGTGGGAGCAGGATTTTCCTTAATTGTCCTGCTAAGTAAGAGATGTACTGTCTCTTATAAAAATACACTTTGCAACACCTCTGCAAGGAGCAGAGGTCATTTGACCACGCATAGCATCTGTGATCAATTACTCTAGCAGTAAACAAGATGCTCGCCCCTTCTAGTGGCCCCTCAGGGCTGAGAGGGCTGAAGGGGGCTGAAGGGGGCTGAAGGGGGCTGAAGGGGGCTGATACCCCCCTCCTGGAGAAAATTTCTCCACAATGGGTCCAGGTGAGAGATGAGACGTCTTGCTCTGTTCTCTACTCTGCCAGGCAGTCGCAGATGAGAGGGGGGGGCAGGCAAACCAAGAAAGTGGAGCATACTCAAGGTGTGAGCGTACTTGTGCCTCGTACAGGATCTTGCAACCCCTACTGTCAAGCAGATGCGAGATACGGCGAAGTGCTGTATGCTTCCTGGCTGCCTTGTTTACAAGATTTACAACATGGTTCTTCATGGTCAGTTTGCTTCTTGCAGCCTCCTTTGAAGTCCTCTTTCTTTTCTCAAAGCTTCCTTACTTCTATAACGTTGGAATTCACTTTCACCATATTTTACTTTGTTACATCATAGTCACTTCTATATCTGTGAAAATTTGTGTGGACTGCCTCCAAGTGAGTCGCCTACCCTGGCAAACTCGTTGACACCGAGCTCTGAGGTGGGTACCTCAGCCTCACAAGTGGCTTATAGAACAGATTTTCACAATGATTGGTATTGCAAGAAACCTCGCCTGCATGCACGTAATAAGGACTAACTTACTTGGTGTTGCAGCATATATCCTGATCTTCAACTTCCTAAGTCTAGCTTTAGCCCCTTTGGACTCCCCCTCAGAAAACCACGTGCAACCGGAGCATTAATTCCTGCAAATATTCAATCGTAATTAGTGTCCTGCCTGCACCTCAGAAGTTCCTATATACAAGAGGGTATGTATCCCCTAGTATAACTATGCAGACTCAGACACTAGCTTCAGACGGCTCTGAGACACTGGTACTTACTGGGCATGCTCTCTCTGTAGCACGCCGAGCCCACAGTTAACTCAACCCACAATCTCCCAAGACACTGGCCAGAACCTATGGGAAAAGGTGAAGATCTTGTCTTACTGTATGGGCTGATGGAGGAGATCTACGGTACATCGAGGTGCCTCTACCAGATTTCCCCAGGTCTCAGATGTGAAGACACGTGGGGGCGCCGACTGCTGTTCACGGCACGTCTTGTCCAGTCGGTGTCTGTCGTAAGAAGGGTGCTATTCTGTCTTTGTGACCCGCGCCCCGCCATTCAAGCTAGGGCTGCCAGTTCTCCCTAGCTAACTTATCCTAGTGTTTGCCTACATTATCGGCCTATTACTACCTATGTTAAGGTCTTAGGTCTACTTTATCATTATCTACAGATGCCTTAGTAACCTAATATTAGTGTACTACCAGTAAAACTACCTACTCCTTCCCTGAAGAGTAAATCTATAAATTAAATAAGCTTACCAACAACCGCCAACCAGAGAATGCCTTGTTTGGGAGGGTTTTAAGGGCCGCTCGGCTCAGCCGACCAGACGGCTATGCTGGATCTGAGCTGTGGAACTATTTGGACCAAATAAATTTCCACAATATCAGTTGCTTGAGGTGGAAGAGTCAGCCTGTTACTCTTGAGTCAGCGAAACTGCCTTTATTCCATAAGAGAGAAAAGGCGGAAGAGTTGAGGTTAGAGGTGAATAACAGGGTCGAGGAAGGCACATTCATCTCTCTTGGCACAGGCAATATGGGTGAAAGTGGCACGCTGGTCGTATAGAGCCACTCAACTTCTCAAGGTCACACACTAGGTCAAGCTTCTTCTGTAGAGTTACCAGTCACTTGGTGCCTGGAAAGTGAAGGAGGCAGCAGAAATTGATTCATTATTATTGCGCTTATATCAACTCTACAACTTATTTATCTATCACAATTGATCTAATATGACAAAAATACACAATATAAATAACATACAAACATGTTATATTCTCTAGAATGAATAAAATAGGCCATAATATAGGGAGTGTCAACCAGCAATATTTCAAATAAATAAATAAATACCTCTCCTTCCTATGTCGTATTCTGTGATCTTGAGTAAGAGAAAACGGAGTTTTGAAGAGGATAACTGCACTAGATCACCAGTTTTATAAGGAAACAACACAAACAAACGCGATTTTCTAGAAAAAAAATTCGAGGCGGGAGTCCGGCCAGCATTCCCGGCGAATATCTGGGAAATTATTGACTTTTTTCACTATAATGAGCCTTTACTACTTAATTAAGAGGAATAATATTCACAGGAATCGTAAAATAATTATTGTTTTTAATTTTCATGGCGCACTTTTGGAAATATTCCAAATATTTTGTGATTTGTGTGGGAGTAAAGGCAGATAATTTGTAACAGTCAAAGAACTTACAAACTTTATTTTTTTGTGGTGGTCTGGTAGCTAAAACTCCCGCTTCACACACGGAGGGCCCGGGTTCGATTCCCGGCGGGTGGAAATTCTGACACGTTTCCTTACACCTATTGTCCTGTTCACCTAGCAGCAAATAGGTACCTGGGTGTTAGTCAACTGGTGTGGGTTGCATCCTGGGGGACAAGATTAAGGACCCCAATGGAAATAAGTTAGACAGTCCTCGATGACGCACTGACTTTCTTGGGTTATCCTGGGTGGCTAACCCTCCGGGGTTAAAAATCCGAACGAAATCTTATCTTATCTCTCTTATCTTACCTAAAAATAGTATTATTATTAAAAATCGTAAAAATCGTGTATCTCATTCAAGTACCAGACTTGCTGCCAGACGTGAACCAGACTTGCTGCCAGACGTGAACCAGACTTGCTGCCAGACGTGAACCAGACTTGCTGCCAGACGTGAACCAGACTTGCTGCCAGACGTGAACCAGACTTGCTGCCAGACGTGAACCAGACTTGCTGCCAGACGTGAACCAGACTTGCTGCCAGACGTGAACCAGACACGAGATGTTTTCCATTACATTGAAATAACTGACCTCCATATTAACTGCACCAGTGTTCAACGGGAAGACAACATGGCAGAAAACTGATCAACAAAACTCCAAGGAAATGACAGGTCTGTAGGACTTTTTTCCTCAGTGCCGAACGAGGGAAAGAACTGAGCATTTAAACATGGCTGACCGGCATCCAAACACCAACTGCTGCCAGACGTACAACTAGCGAAGTGAAATTCTCATCTTGACTGACGTTCATCTGTTGACAGTAGTGTTGTGATAGAAACACAGGCCTTATCTCTAGGCTTTATTGAACATAGAATCTTCATAGTACTTCTGCAACAACAAAATATAATGACTAGTACATCTAATAATGGTTTCTACAGGGATGGTGATGTCTTGCATATGTCAAGAGAAAAGTTATAACTACAGGCCACATATTTAAACTCACCATGTAATCTGCATCACTAATATATATATATAGATAGAGGAGGAGAGAATCACACACCATGTGTTGGCGCCCATGACACACACCAAACTGTTGTTGTTGTTAAGGGCCCCAAGAGGTGGTGCAGTATTATCCTGCTGCTGCTCCCCACAGGACCAGTATCACTACAATCTCCCCCTTCTAAAATGTCAGAGACAGTAATCTCCCAAACTGTTAGGTGGGCGACGTACACGTCCCGACCTTCGTAGCCCTTGAGCCTCTTCACCAGGTTCGATATTTTCCAGTGGGGTTTGATTAACTGCTGGAGCAGAATCCTCTATTTCCATAGGGGTAGTCTCAAGGGGCTTTCCAGGAGAAAACGAAGCATCTTTCACATCTATTGGTGTATCTTGAGATTCCACACTAATGGGGATTTCAACTGGGGCTAAATGTCTTGTAGATACTGTAGTCTCTTCACCATTTTGGTAGCGAATGTGAGCGTAATGTGGATTAGTTTGCAGGAGCTCTACCTCTTCCCCTAAAGGATCCGTCTTGTTTTTTCCTACGGTGACTCTTCGGGAACGGGCCCAGGATGACATAACCAAGTGGGCACGGAGGCTCCCATAGAGGAAGACGTAATTTTGAGGGTCTTTCATGGGGGTTGCATTTAAGCGGGCACAGCAATGATCAAATAGATTGAAGAGCATCAGGGGAATTTTGCCGTGTTTAAACGGGTAGATTGCGCGACTTCATGTCTTTGTAACTGCCTTCATATAGTCAATTGAACCCTCCACTTGCCCATTGCCTTGGGGGTTTGAAATTTTTGTTTTTGCGGGCAATACCTTTGCTAGCCAAAAATCCGAAGTTCGTTCTCTGAACGGGACCCCTGTCTAAAAATGGATATAAGTGGATACCAAAAATAGAGAAAAACTGTGAAAGACAACTAAAACTGAAAACCATATTTTACAGGGAATAAAAAGGGGAAAAACTTGAATATTCATTACTATTTTAGGAAAACCCTTTTCTGATTTGTGTTTGGGTGAGGTCCTTTGAAATTATATTCAATCTTTCAAAAGGCGGGGTGGTTTTTATGAGTGGTCTTCTTGGTGATGAAGTTTGGCTTGCCTCGAATACTCTGTGCTCTGATACTTGTTGACATCTTCCCTGAGTGGGGCCATGTTCTTTGATTTGACAAATGGTCAGGCGTGTAACTCCGGGGTGCAAAAACCCTTTGTGGAGCACTGAAGTGTTTGGGCAAATCAGACATGCTGCTCCCCAGTGGGACCTAGGAAGCATCGGTGAGATTTCTTGACCCGGTCGGTACAGAAAATCAAAGTCTAACAGATAGTTCCATCCTCCAGCGAAATTTTTTGTCATTTTTTTTCACTTTTGTGCTTCTTGTAAAAATATACATCAGGACCGTGGTCAGTCCTTAGGTGAAATGTTACCGTTAATAATGCCCCCAGTGGCGAACTGCTTCTATGGGGCCTGGTTCCTTTTTCTACACCGGTAAACTTTTTCCTGATCCTTGAAAAGTTCCAAAAGAAGGCTACTGGTGCCCTGCTGAAAGACTGCACAATGGCAATGTCAGATGCAATTTTTCCATTCGAATGGTGGGTCATAAATGGCTTGAACTACTGAGTTTTTCAATGTCCTGTTTGGGGTAGGGAAGCGGCTTCTGTTCCCTTTGTCACGGGAAAATGTGGGCATCAATGGGCAGCTTTATTTGAATTTTTAAAATCCATTGTGAGAATAAGCAAAGAGCCCAAAGAGTTTTCGGTTGACTTTTTGTTTGGGTTTTGGAATTCCCGGAAGGTCGTAGTCGTTGGGGTTGGAATATTGAACCCCCTTCACTACAAAACCCAAAGGGATGTAACCCTTTTTATTTGAAAAAGTGCACTTTTTCCTCTTGAAAACTGATATTTTCTTTGGGGGGGTTTCCCAAAAAACTTATCATTTTGCATCTGTTCCCCTGGGTCTTGCACAAAGGTAACATTATCAAAATCGGTAAGTTCCCATGGTTGCTTTCCCTGAATGGTAATCCATAATTCGTTGGAAGCAGGCTACCCATTGGTGACTCCAAAAGGGACTCGGGTAAACGATCGGGCCATCATAGCCTGAAACGTGTGTATGGTTTATCTTCATTCTTATAGGGACTTGATAAAGGACTCTGTAGTCAATTGTGCTAAACACATAGTATGAGCAATTTTGTTCACTGTATCATAATTCGAGGGGGAGGGTACCATCAAGAAATGTAAATGTGTTGATTGTCTCAGAGTAATCGATACCATCTCCCTTTCCTAAAACCTCTTTCAACAAAACCCTGTCACGCCAAGGGAATCACTCGGTTTATAATACCCCCTTTTAGAGCCTCTGGTTTCTTTTTCAATGAACATCAGATCCCCATAAGAAAGCGGCGTATTAGCTGATAAGGTGGCAATCGCGGTAAGATTTGCAAAAGCTTTGGGGGGTTACCCCTTTAAAATGCTAAGTTCACAGACAACAAGAGGGGCGTTCACCCCCCATATTTAAGGTGACACTACCATGCAGCTTCTGAAAGTCCTGACCCAAAGGGTAACACAGGGGCACAGTGTGCAGAATGCTAAAGTACTCTTGTAATCCTTTCCATTAACTTGAGATTTACCCTTTAAAAAAACCCAAGGTTGAATAGAGAAGATGTTGATGCCTGGAAAAGGACCTGGTGAGTGATGTACAGTCAAGGGGTGGCGTTTAAATAAAACAAGGTTTATGAAACTCTCTGAGCTGCCATATCAATAAGGCCTTACTTCTGTTCTTTGTGAAAACTTTACAACTGCCTTTGACAGTGAAATTTTAGTAGCCCCGAATTATGTTGCTGGGTCGATGATCATGGAATGTGTGGGCACTAGCTCTTGTTGATGCATTGCACGACATCTTTTGCCAAAATGACCTTTCTTGTGGATTTATGGGCCTTTTCTTTACGAGCAGGACATTTGGACGTGGGTGTCTTGAAAAACCCCGAAAAAAACCACCGTCCTGTGCTGCTGTCACTGAGGCAGGGTTTCCCCAAACTTATTGAAGAGTCTTGGTCGGAAAATTTCGCACTTCCTCGAGAAGGCGGTGGTACTGTATACTTCAGAATTTTGGGTTGAATCTAGAGCTCTTGCCCGGTCAAAGGCAGGGCTAAAATCGAAGGGTTTTTTTCTCCAATAAACGCTGCCTTATTTTTTTTGGTGATTGCAGGCCACTGATAAAAGCATCCCTGATGGACTTTCACAATACTGAGCGCTGTCACTGCTTGGAAGTGAAAATCCTTACCTAAAATTTTCTGTTAAAGTATTCCTTAAGGTTTTATCTCTGTGGGGGCGAGTTTTCAAGGCGATAGCGTGCAAAGATTTCATTTTTTAGGGTTTAAATTTTTGAACTTGAGGGTTTTTGTAGCATCTTCGTAGGGATTACACTCAGAAATAGTATATAATTTTGGGGACCAAAAAATTTATGAAAATTTAGTTATTTGATCTTCTTTAGGAAGGGCTCCCCAAAAGTTTTGAAAGTTTAAACCAGTGCTTCCATTCCGAGCAGCCGTTGTAACTGGGGTCACAGTCTACCTTCCCGGTTTTGTAAAAAAAGCTCCTGTTGTGAGAGCTAGCGCGGTTCACCACCAGGTAGCCCAGGATTCCCTGTTCAAATAAATTGTTGTGATAAAACCAGGGTTATCTCTAGGCTTTTTTTGAACAAGAAATTTTTTAGTACTTCTGCAAAAAAAAATATAATGACTAGTAATCTAAAAATGGCTTCTACAGGGATGGTGATGTCTTGCATAGTCAAGAGAAAAGTTATAACTACAGGCCCCATATTTTTAAATCACCCTGTAATCTGCATCACTAATATAATTATAGATAGAGGGGGAGAACACACACCTGTGTTTGGGCCCAGAAAAACCCCAAACGTTGTTGTTTTAAGGGCCCCAAAGGGGTGCAGATTATCCTGTGCTGCCCCCCCAGGACCTTTCACTAAAGTAGCATCATGTCACCCGTACCCCCATCATATCACCTGTCCCCATCATATCACCCGTCCAGGATAAAGAGGGGAAACACAGGAGACACGTCAAACAACAGTACAAAACCCCCAAGGTTTTAGGGCGGGTTATCCCTCGTGACAGTCTGGGGAAAAAAGTGAAAAAGTTAAACGTAAGGTTTAAATTTTTTTCAGTAGCTGACCTTATTTAGCTTTACCCGTGTACAGTGAGAGTCATGAGAAAAAAGCCAAATTTTCTTTTAAACTCAAGAAAAGTCAGGTTGTAGGTGGCGTTTACTTCCCTCAGTGTTTTTAAAAATGGCTGAGTCAGCAGACCAGGTCAGGCAGTCAACAACACGACACAAACCCTGATTAATGGAATTGAGGGGGATTTGGATGGCTAAAACCATTTATTAAAACTTTCTGGTCCTGCCAGAATGGAAAGGAGTTAGAAGTTAATAGGTGAAACCGGACTGTGAAGTGAGGTGGGAAGGGATGTGTGAAATAAGGGGTTAACTGAAAGGGGTGTGTGTAAGTTAAGGGAAAAGTGAGCAGTGAAGAGGATTTTGAAGAAGAAAATTTACTAGTAATTCAGTTGTGATTTTTTTTTATTCGCCGTTATTCACCCGGCCCGGGTCTTTTCCAAGTAGTGGTGACCCGGCCTTGGCTCCCTATCTGAGGAGTGTCTCGAGACCTAAGTCTCTCATGGGAGGAGGTACAAGTACCCCCTCATCTTTGAGACCAACTGTCCCCAGGCCTAGCCACATTCCCCGCCCTCACGGGGCTCGTAGGAAGAAGCTAGGCCTCTGGTCTGCCATCTGCCCTGCCCCAAGGGCTTGTGGGGATGGCAGTCTTGTGAGCTGCAGGTGGTAGCAAGCTCAGGCCTTAGTGGTGATTGCTAAATCAGATACTAGGGTTTGCTAGATGACTGGAAAAGAGAAATAAATATTGTTGTATATGAGTAAAGGGTGAAGAGTGAAAATGGCAGGCATTAGGGGGGTACAGGCTGCCATAATTATATTGATCTTTCCATGAAGAAAGAAATCAGTCATGGGGGCTGGAAAAGGTGAATAGAGTAACAGCACCCTGGACAGTAAAAGCCCAGCAGTTACCATCCTACCAGAAAAGTAAATGTCACTCTCGCCGCAAGGTATGGCACCACCGCATACCCAAACAAAAACAGTGGCACACAGCTCTTATTGTAGCGCTCTTAAGTGGTGATATCCAAATTAATCCAGGACCTCAAACTATTGTGCAGAGGCAAAACAGACAGATAAATGACGGTGATAATGACGGTCTAGTAGTTAGGAATGATAACCTTAACTCCATATGTAATGCATACATAGGTCAATGTGAGACAACACAGTATTATTATCTCAACACTACCAAACAGGTACATACACTGTACTAAAGTATGCAAGAAAAATAGAAAAGGCACCTTAGGGTAAAATGTGTAAGGGGTGGGTGCATGATGGATGTATGTAAAATTTATAGTAACGGTGCCAGAATTCACTTTGTGTGCAACAAATGCACTTTGGCATAGTTACCCTTTAGCAATGATGACATTGATTTACCTAATTTTAATACAAATGACCATTGCCATATATTGATGATTATTAATTGTTTTATGAAACGGGCTTTCACTTCATTCATGTCAACGAAAGATCTCTTCTTCCAAAATTGGCAGAGTTTAGGATTCTAGCTAACAAAATTAGGGCGGCAGTTATAACCATTCTGAATCCGGGTTGGATGTCGGTGACTGACGACGAGGTCAAAATAGAAGGTTACAATATAAAATGCTTAGACAGGAGCAGAAAGGGTGGTGGGGTATGTGCCCATTTAGAAATTACTGGAGTTTACCTGGAGAGAGTTCGGGGGTCAACGCCCCGCGGCCGGTCTGTGACCGGGCCCTCCTGGTGGATCAGACCCTGTTCAACCAGGCTGTTGCTGCTGGCTGCACGCAAAACCAACGTACGAGCCACACCCCGGCTGTCAGGAACTGACTTTAGGTGCTTGCCCAGTGCCAGCTTGAAGTGCCAGGGGTCTGTTGGTAATCCCCTTATGTGTGCTGGGAGGCGTTGAACAGTTCGGGCCCTGACACTTATTGTATGGTCTCTTAACGTGCTGTGACACCCCTGCTTTTCATTGGGGGATGGTGCATCGTCTGCCAAGTCTTTGCTTTCGTAGTGAGTGATTTTCGTGTGCAAGTTCGGTCTAAGTCCCTCTAGGATTTTCCAGGTGTATATAATCATGTATCTCTCCCTCCTGCGTTCCAGGGAATACAGGTTTAGGAACCTAAAGCGTTCCCAGTAATTGAGGTTTTTTTATCTCGTTATGCGCACCGTGAAAGTTCTCTGTACATTTTCTAGGTAGGCAATTTACCTGCCTTGAAAGGTGCTGTTAGTGTGCAAGCAATTTCCACCCTAGTTTAGAACAAGTGACCTAAAGAGTGTCATCATGGGTTTGGCCTCCCTAGTTTTAAAGGGTTCTCATTATCCATCCTGTCATTTTTCTAGCAGATGCGATTGATACAATGTTATCGTCCTTGAAGTTGAGATCGTCCGACATAATCATCCAGGTCTTTGACTTTGGGTGTTTCGCTCTATTTTGTGGCCAGAATTTGTTTTGTACTCTGATGAAGATTTAATTTCCTCATGTTTACCATATCTGAGTAATTGAAATTTCTCATCGTTGAATTCATTTTTGTTTTCTGCAGCCCACTGAAAGATTTGGTTGATGCCCGCCTGGAGCCTTGCAGTGTCTGCAAGGGAAAGGGACACTGTCTTTGCAGATTGGGTGTATCTGCAAAGGAAGACACGGTGCAGTGGCTGACATCCTTGTCTTTGTCGGATATGAGGATGAGGAACAAGATGGGAGCGAGTACTGTGCCTTGGGGAAACAGAGCTTTTCACCGTGATTTGCTGGGACTTTACTCTGTTGACGACTACTCTCTGTGTTCTGTTAGTGAGGAAATTATAGATCCATCCCCCGGGACTTTTCCTGTTATTCCTTTAGCACGCATTTTGTGCGCTATTACGCCATGGTCACACTTGTCGAAGGCTTTTGCAAGTCTGTATATATTACATCTGCATTCTTTTTGTCTTCTAGTGCATTTAGGCCTTGTCGTAGTGATCCAATAGTTGAGACAGACAGGAGCGCCCTGTTCAAAAACCATGTTGCCTGGGTTGTGTAACTGATGGGTTTCTAGATGGGTGGTGATCTTGCTTCTTAGGCCCCTTTCAAAGATTTTTATGATATGGGATGTTAGTGCTTCGGTCTGTAGTTCTTTGCTGTTGCTTTACTGCCCCTTTGTGGAGTGGGGCTATGTCTGTTGTTTTTAGTAACTGTGGGACGACCCCCGTGTCCAGCCCCCTCTCCATAGGATGAAAAGGCTCGTGATAGGGGCTTCAGCAGTTCTTGATGAACACAGAGTTCCATGAGTCTGGCCTGGGGCAGAGTGCATGGGCATGTCATTCATCGCCCTGTTCAAAAGTCATTTGGCGTCAGGGTAACAAGGATAGGCTTGTGTTAATAAAATTTTGTGATTTGGGCTTAAAACCCCAAGACCTGATTTAAATAACAATAAAATGGAGATTCTATGGTTTGAAGTGCTGTTTCCCCAGACTAAACCCATCTTAGTAGGAAACTAGTTACAGCCCTCCTACCCAGGACCGTTCTTAGAAGACTTTTCCAGTCTTGTCCGGATTGAAAATAAAGTGAGACAAAAATTACTGGGCGACTTAATATCTGTTTTCAGCAGAAAAATAACGGGTTATGCAAAAGATATAAGCAAATTCTAGGTTTAAATAGTTACTCTCAACTAATTAATACCCCAAACCCCGGATCACACAGTTCTCAGCCACCCTAATTGACCACATAGTTTGTAACCGCGCTGAGAACATTTGTCAGTCAGGCGTCATTACCCAGGCCCTTAGTGATCATTTCATCATTTACTGCACAGGAAAATCACTAGGGATAGGATATGCCTTTACACAAGACAATAAAAATGAGGTCAACTAGAAACTACAGTAAAAAAAAACACTGGTAAATAGGCTACACAATTATGACTGGAGAGAGATAACAAGTTGCACGGACGTAAACGATGCCTGGGAAAAATTCAAAACAATGTTCATACCATCCATTGATAATATTGCCCCAGTTAAAGAGGTTAGGATTAAACGAAGAACTGAACCCTGGATGACTACTGAGATTTAGATAATATGAAATTCAGAAAACCAGCTGTTTAAAAGATTTAAAGCAAACAGACAGGATATTGCAGCACTAAATGAATTCAAAGGTGAGGAACAGAGTGCAGAGACTTATAAATGGAGAAAAGGCAAAGCACTATTGCTCAAAAATTGAAGAGTATAAGCATAACCCCAGAAAGCTCTGGCAACAACTAAACAGTTGGGGTTACCCATAAGCCAGTAGATAGGTCTAACATAGTACTCACTATCGATAATGAGGTTGCCACGAAACATCTAAGGTGCCAAATTGCTTTAATTCCTACTACACATCTGTTGCATCACACTAGTAAGTAAACTACCAGTGCATCAAAAACCTTTAACACAGATCTGATAAGTTTCAAACATACTATACCAATAAAGGGGTAACCCTAACAGTTGTCAACTAGTAAGGTATTCTTTACTTTATTTAAAAGAACTAAAGGGTTTAAAACCAACTAAGAGCACGGCCTGATAACATCCCGTCCAAGTTCCTAAAAGATGGTGCTTCTGAAAATGTCAATCCTATTTCTCACATAAAAAATCTATCAATCACCACTAATACCGTACCCGAGGGGTTCAAGGAGACAGAGTAACTCCTATCTTCAAGAAAAATAGTAGGTCTGATGTAAGCAACTATAGGCTTGTTAGTATAATCAGTATAATATCCAAAATTCTAGAGAGGGCGGTGTACTCTCAAGTAGTTAAGTACTTAATGAGAAAAAACTTTCTCCATAGCTATCAATCGGGCTTTAGAAGATCCTACTCAACCGATACCTCCCTTATTAATTGATGGATTACCTGAGAACTCAAATGTCAAAGGGGAACCCCATAGGTATGGTAACCTTAGACCTGCAAAAGGCCTTCGATACTGTCAACCTCAATATATTTTTGTACAAAAACTTCAAGCTATCGGTTAGGTTCTGGAGACTGGTTTTAAGTCCTACCTTAGCAAAAAGGGAGACAAATTGTCAAAATCAACAAAACGGAATCAGAACCCCTGCCGATAAACATGTGGAGTTCCCAAGGTAGTATTCTGGGTCCTTATTATTCTTATGTTTTTGTCAATGACTGCCTATCAGTGTCAAGTGCAAACTCTTACTGTATTTCAGATGACAGTGCTCTGTTAGTGCCAGGTAAAGACCCACAAGATATAGCTGATGTTTTAACAAATGGAATGGAGTCCTGCAGCAAATGGTTAGTAGACAACAAAAATATCATTACACCTCGGGGAAAACTGAAGCCATTCTCTTTGGCACGAAACATAAATGAGAAGGGTAAATAATTTTAATGTTCAGTGTAATGGGGAGCCCATCACTTTGGTTTCATCAGTACAATATCTGGGAATCCCCTTTGACCCATGCATTTTCAGGAGAATTGATAGGGAACAGTGTAGTAAAGAAAACGAATGCCAGACTGAAGTTCCCGTATAGACAAGCCCCAGTGTCTACCTATGAGGCTCGCAGGGGCCCTATGTCTAGCCCTTATACAATGCCATATGGATTATGCTTGCTCTTCATGGTACTCTGCCTTGACAAAAAAAACTGAAAGATGGGCTGCAAATCACCCAGAACAAAATCGTAGATTATCATCCTGGGGCTGGGACCAAGGAACATGTAGGCCAGGATGAATTTCAGCATTGGATATGCTGAATGTTGAAGACAGAGTAAAACAACTGAAACTAAATATGTTTTAAAATTGCTCACAGTGTCCAGAATATCTTGCTGTCAATTTGGTCAAGGTTGGGAACGAAAGCAATCATAGTAACTAGGGGGAAAGAGCACAACTTTTTTAGTACCCACAGTCATTGGCCCCGGCTTCAAACACCTTTTATTGTACAGCAATAAAGGAATGGGAACAGACTACCCCCACATGTCAAAGCCCGTCATAGCATGAACCAGTTCAAGAAGAGTGCCAAAAGGTGTTTGATGAATGTAGCACAGAAAAGGGGGGGAATGATTTTCTATTTTTTAGCTAACATACTTGTAAATTTTACCTTATTCCTAGTAATGACCCTCATATTGTAGATAGTCTTAACGACCCTCGTGTAGTAGATAGTCTTTTTAGTATGATAATAAGATGTTATCTTCATTATGAATAACAAAAAATATTATAACCTTATATTATATTAATAAGGTAAAAGGACCCTATGGAAATAAGTCACTCTGTCTGACTTTTTTGGGTTATCCCAGGTTCTCTACACATATGCTGCTATGTATGATAATTCTATGTAACTGTATTTGTGTATACCTGAATAAACTTACTTACTTTTTCCCGACGGGAATTGGCCGCCTACAACCCTGTGTATCGCATATCCCAACAGTAAAATAAGAAGAATCATAAAAATTAGCCACAACCAGGTCACAACCCCCACCTCGCATAACACATTTTATTTTTAGTTCCTGACACCAAGCCATTGACTTAACCCACACAATACGCATTACACCTCTTGTCTCCAAAAGCACCATCACGCCCGCGCCTTCCTCAAGAAGCCAGCTTCGCCATTTTCCCCTGAATCTGTAACGCCCATAAGTCCTCCACTCGAAAGCTATGATATCCATCCGAAAAGCGAATACCATCTGTTCCCCGTGATATCCTTATTCCTCCTTTGGGTCCCATAAAATATCGCTGCCAGGGCCCTATTCGCTCCCCCACCGGGCACTCTGTAAAACCCACGAAGTATACACGAAGTCTGCGACCAGATAACCCATCGCATGCATTCTGTACCGGCCACCCCCCCCCCCCATCCAAGCACAATGCACGTAAAACACAAATACCAACCCCACCCACCATAAGTAAAACCTGCTAAACACTCTCTCACTGGTCCCAAACCCTTTCTCAAAAATATACTGCATGAAAAAAAAGTGTCAATATCCCCACACTCACAACACTCCCGTCCCTCCCGCACAGCCTATTACCTAACACCTCCCCTGACGGCAATATATTATGGAGAAATTTAACAATCACCTCCTGCACCAGTCTTTAATCGAAACCCTCTAGGCGCCCCATATATCACTCCATGCATACATCGGATACAAACCCAAACCCTAGCAACTACCTCCCACCACCACCTGAGCCAGTTTTACCTATCTTAACCCGTGTGGTTCCCCTTTCATAACACAACCCCAAAAAATTTCCCCCATACACCTGAACATCCCTACCCCTCACCCCAAAGTACCAAGTCCCTTCTCACCCATGCCAAGCCCGTTACCTGTGATTCTACCCTCCCTCAAATAACTGTGTTTAATATAAAATACCCAACAACCTTTGATGCAGTGCCATTAACCCCGCCCTCCTGGTGTTTCCCGGGAGAACACACATTCTCGACAACCATTCACAACCCCAACCAAATATATTGATACACGCGATTCAAAAGACGGGTTCTCATCAACTGTTTCCAAGGGATATATACCCGCCACATGCCACAGTTACCTACAAAATCACATTCACTACAATGCACGCTGGTGCAGCATCAAACTCCCCATACGCAAACCCGCCAATTACCAAAACCTATCCACTGCTTCTTTTGAATTCACCTTCCATGCCTCCAGGAGATTTTCCATGTGAACAACCCCACATACCTTAAGTCTACTTACCAGGGGCCAACCATCACCCTGTTCGAATACCCCACCCACACCATCCCCCACCCTCAATAACATCGACTTATCCCTATTAAGTGTCATCCCCGTTGCAATGCCAAAACTCTCCACCAACTCACTAACCCTACATAAATCCTCAGACCCTCTAAATAGCACTGTAGTGTCATCAACATATCCTATGATCTCCGGTTCTACAGACACCCTATCCCTCTCCATTCCTTCCCATACACCCCAACGCACAGCACTATAGAACGGGTCTTGGAGCAGTGCAAAGAGAAGCTGTGACACAGGGCAACCCTGCCTTAAACCCCTTTCCATCCTCACAGGTTGACCTAATCTACCATTCACTTGCACCCTAACCATTGCCTGCTCATACAACACCTTAGCCCAACTGACGATTTCCCTCCCAAACCCCTGCCATTGCATAAACTTCCACAACGCCTCATGCTCCACACAGTCATATGCCGCATGCCAATCTAATGCTAAAATCCCACCCTTGATGTTCCCCAAACTTTCATCTACAAACCTACATATAATCCCCTGCCCCACACACATCGAACGCCCAGGCACTCCATATTGACCCTCGTCCAAAACTCTGGCAAGAGCACCTTTCAACCTATTTCCTAACACTTTAGCAAAGATCTTGTAATCACCACACATTAAAGGGATCGAATGGAAGTCATGCACACATTCACAAGACTTCTTTTTAGGGACCATGACCACTACACCCATTCTCTGCTGTTCCCCCAGCCTGCCCCTGGTTTTCATGGCATTAAATAACTCCACTAAAAAACCACACAAACACTCCCAATTTTCCCTATAAAAATTACAAGGGATGCCGTCAATACCAGGTGATTTACCCATACTCATCTCCTCCACTGCCAACCTAATCTCCTCCTCACTTATAGGCCCACTCAATTTCAATCGATCCCTATGCACTAGATTACAGTTTACCCAGTCACCCATCGTGCCTAATGCCTCAAAATTAACCCCCACACTTTTACCATTCTTCTCGTACCACGCATCCGCATAATAACTCATACCCTCTGTTGACGAAAGCACCTGCCCCTGACGATATCCTTCCAATTGCTCCTGTACCAGCAAACTCATCATTTCTGTTGCCCTACAATGTGTCCCCTGCTCCACAAGACATACGTCGATGGACGGTCCCCCCATAAGACCTCATCAAGGCCCCCCACAACCCTCACAGCATCAAAATTGCGATTTTGAATATCCCTAATCTGTTGTTTCAAATCCTCAATCTCACCCATCAGATATGCACCCCCTCCCATATAGCATTCCTGTAGTTGACCCTCAAGGTAATTTAAAATCCCATTTTGAAACCCCTTCTCTTCTTTTCCCCACTTCTGATAAATATCCCTCACCTTCCCCTTACCGACCTTGTCCCACCACCCAATGACATCAGCCCCCCATCCATCAGCCCACCACCTCTTCCAAGCACACTCAAAAGATTCCCTCCCCCCCTGTTTTCATTAACCCAACATTCATCTTCCAGTAACCTCTGAAATGCTTCGGCAAACCCTCCCAAGTTAAGTCCACCAGAACCCCTAGATGGTCAGAGAAGCTTACATTCAATGCACACACACTGCTCACCCTCACCACCCGAGATACATAAATGCGATCAAGTCTCACCGCATAATCATGCTTAATATACGTATGCGCCACTCCGCTCACCTCCCCTCCAACATCCACTACATTCACTCCTCGCAACAGATCCCCTAAAAACCTCGAGAAAAAACCTTCCCCCTAGGCTCCACAAACCTTACGTCGTACAACACAGTTCCAATCACCCCCTATAATTGTAATGCCTGGCAACGATCTTAAATGGTAGACAAGGACATCATTAAAGAATCTATTCTTAACACCCATGTCCCCTTCTGCCGGCCCATACACCCCAATGAAACCCACCCAAACCCCACCCCACATACCATCCACCCTAACCACCCACCCCTCCTCCCCTACCTCACACCTATGCAAAAGAAATGGGCTGGCTTCCTTAATTAATAGCGCCACAACCACCTTTCAGTCGTGTAGAACAACCCATGTACACGTCATACCCAGTAATTAACATTTCACTTAAATATTTATAATTATGCTCCTGCAAGAACACAAGGTCTGGCACATATCTCCTCAAATAACCTTCCAGAACTGTATATTTGCCTACTGCCTTCAACCCATTAACATTTAAAGTAAGACACCTGAAGGCCGTAAGGAGGGCTTTCCTTTAGGCACCCGAACACACTTAGAACCCTGACGAGAATCCCCACCCCGCCCCCCCCACACCTCCCATCACCTTCCTCTTGCTCATACTCAACATTCTTTAAGCCACCTTTATCTCTAGGCGTTACATCTTGCCAGGCTTTCTTCACAGTCCTTTGCCCAGGCGTCAAAACATCCTCACCATCAGATATGACAGCCATCCTCCTGCGAGAACTACACTTCTCAATCTTCGCCTCCTCCTGGGCATCTTCCCTGTGGACCTCCACTGCCACACTCTGAACCTGCCCCTCACCACTCACATCCTTCTCAAGGAGGCCACCCACCTCTGCCTCCACACTCACAGTATCCAAACTAGCACTGACCACATTAGACACCAAAACATCCAGTAAGTCGTCCAGGGCCTCCTAAATTGTAGCTTCCAAAACATGGTGAGCAATTGCAGACTCTTCACCACTCTTCGCCGACACCAAGCCTTCGTCCTCGTCAAGTCCAGTGAGTGTCACACACTCAGGCGACGACGCCTCCTCACTCTCCACCTCCACACTCCACGCCTCCCGTGACGAAGGCTTACGTTGCATTGCCGTTGTATAAGTCAGTCGGTCCGTAGTACCATCGGTCCTCTCCTCAGCCTCAGGTCCCCCACGTCGCATTGGACAATTCACCGCTATGTGGTCGTACGCCCCACACACAGCATGTACGCCTCTGACCTGTGTATGTTACATACACCTGAGTCCGGAAGTCCTCTATTTCCACATATGATAGAATAGGATACCTCAGGGACATTTTAAGGGAAAAACGTCCCTTCAGGGAAGCCAACTAGTGGCCCATCTCGCCAACGTCCCAGTGTTGCCATACGGATTGTCCCATATCTTTCGAACACCTGCCGTATATCACTCTCATCAGCCTCGAAAGGCACATTATGCACCTTAACCCAGGTGTAGAACCTTGATACGTCATGAAGACAGACACTTACACCAGGGGTAACCGTCTTAACCACCTCCTGATACCTGGCCACCATGTTTTCATATGTACTGCTCAGCCGGAACTTGACGAAAATTCGTGCCACACCATTCAGTAAAACACCATAAAGGTCCTCATTAGCGATGCCATACATGTCCTGCAATATCGCCGTCAGCAACATGTTGGTATTCTGGGCATTGAGCATGCCCCTCACCAGTTCTAAACAAACAGTATTGACACGTCTGCAGCCACTCTCCACCATTATGAAAGTACTGAGGAAAACTGCGCAGAAAACCAGCTGCTTCAGGAGCGACTGTGCAGCCTGTCCACATGGCCTGAGAGCGATGAGGACAATTATGCTATAGGATTATTTGATATCTGATTAGCCCAACATCAGTACTCAGTCAGGACAGGCCAGGATTCGAATGCTATCTTTAATCATGTCAGTTCCTGTAATCACCCATCAGGGTGGGCTGCTGCTCAGATCATTGTACACAACAATAGTTAGTTTAATATGTTTATTATGCACTCCATACCCATCCTGTGGGCAGTAGTCAAAATATTACCAAGGTACATAATGGGTCCAGGGACTGGACTCCAAAGTTTTGATAACAGAGCAAGTTACAAAGGTAATGAACTTCAGGTAGATCTGGTCACAGTCATGACAAATTACAAAGGTATTTACAAACCTTAGTCCCACCCTAGGGTCAACAGGACACCAGACGATGCCATATTGTCTGTTCCCTCAGGTAGAGGCTTGGAGTGGTCAAAAGTATGAAAATAGGGGAAACAAATAAAAAGGGGAAATTTCTAGAATTTGAAAGAATAGAAGGTAGCACTCTATTGTCTCAGAATTATGCTGGCACCACCTGCTCTTTTAATAGAGGAAGACATAATACAGGATAGTTTAACAAGATAGTGGGCCTGATAAGTACTGGCTCTTAGGGCAGCTTGACCTAAAAATTGAACATCAGGAACCTTATCAGGGGCCTGACTCTCCAAAAAAATGATATCAATGTTTTATTTAATATATCCTCTAACAAATTAAAATTATTTACATGACTCAAAGGAGGAAGCAAAACATACCTAGATAAAACAGCTTACAATTTAATAAACATACATTACAAGGGAATCTGAAATTTTTGGCACCAACATAAGAGAAATTTGCAATCTCAAAACATAAAATATTAGTCCCCTTAGCTGTTGCTAGAACTACCCCTCCACAGAATTTCCAAGGAACTCCCTTACCTTAACATACTGTCTGGAGTTACTTTCATTGATTCACTGCCTTGATACATTCTTTCTTCAGACTGCTAATGAGATCTTCCGAATCCCAGATACAATCCTCAGGTCTCTAGTACTATCACTTCTCAGAGTCTCTTGAGTCTGCTATTTATCATCTCTTTACGGTTT
>NC_069452.1:36125033-36141406 GCF_026875155.1 Cherax quadricarinatus | reverse complement strand
AGGTACTGGGCCCGACTGACTTATACAACGGCAATGCAACGTAAGCCTTCGTCACAGGAGGCGTGGAGTGTGGAGGTGGAGAGTGAGGAGGCGTCGTCGCCTGAGTGTGTGACACTCACTGGACTTGACGAGGACGAAGGCTTGGTGTCGGCGAAGAGTGGTGAAGAGTCTGCAATTGCTCACCATGTTTTGGAAGCTACAATTTAGGAGGCCCTGGACGACTTACTGGATGTTTTGGTGTGTAATGTGGTCAGTGCTAATTTGGATACTGTGAGTGTGGAGGCAGAGGTGGGTGGCCTCCTTGAGAAGGATGTGAGTGGTGAGGGGCAGGTTCAGAGTGTTGCAGTGGAGGTCCACAGGGAAGATGCCCAGGAGGAGGCAAAGATTGAGAAGTGTAGTTCTCGCAGGAGGATGGCTGTCATATCTGATGGTGAGGATGTTTTGATGCCTGGGCAAAGGATTGTGAAGAAAGTCTGGCAAGATGTAACGCCTAGAGATAAAGGTGGCTTAAAGAATGTTGAGTATGAGCAAGAGGAAGGTGATGGGAGGTGTTGGGGGGCGGGGTGGGGATTCTCGTCAGGGTTCTAAGTGTGTTCGGGTGCCTAAAGGAAAGCCCTCCTTACGGCCTTCAGGTGTCTTACTTTAAATGTTAATGGGTTGAAGGCAGTAGGCAAATATACAGTTCTGGAAGGTTATTTGAGGAAATATGTGCCAGACCTTGTGTTCTTGCAGGAGCATAATTATAAATATTTAAGTGAAATGTTAATTACTGGGTATGACGTGTACATGGGTTGTTCTACACGACTGAAAGGTGGTGTGACGCTATTAATTAAGGAAGCCAGCCCATTTCTTTTGCATAAGTGTGAGGTAGGGGAGGAGGGGTGGGTGGTTAGGGTGGATGGTATGTGGGGTGGGGTTTGGGTGGGTTTTCATTGGGGTGTATGGGCCGGCGGAAGGGGACATGGGTGTTAAAAATAGATTCTTTAATGATGTCCTTGTCTACCATTTAAGATAGTTGCCAAGCATTACAATTATAGGAGGTGATTGGAACTGTGTTGTACGACGTAAGGTTTGTGGAGCCTAGGGGGAAGGTTTTTTCTCAAGGTTTTTAGGGGATCTGTTGCGAGGTGTGAATGTAGTGGATGTTGGAGGGGAGGTGAGCGGAGTGGCGCATACGTATATTAAGCATGAATATGCGGTGAGACTTGATCACATTTATGTATCTCGGGTGGTGAGGGTGAGCAGTGTGTGTGCATTGAATGTAAGCTTCTCTGACCATCGAGGGGTTCTGGTGGACTTAACTTGGGAGGGTTTGCCGAAGCATTTCAGAGGTTACTGGAAGATGAATGTTGGGTTAATGAAAACAGGGGGGGAGGGAATCTTTTGAGTGTGCTTGGAAGAGGTGGTGGCTGATGGATGGGGGGCTGATGTCATTGGGTGGTGGGACAAGGTCAGTAAGGGGAAGGTGAGGGATATTTATCAGAAGTGGGAAAAAGAAGAGAGGGTTTCAAAAAGGGATTTTAAATTACCTTGAGGGTCAACTACAGGAATGCTATATGGGAGGGGGGTGCATATCTGATGGGTGAATTGAGGATTTGAAACAACAGATTAAGGATATTCAAAAACGCAATTTTGATGCTGCGAGGGTTGTGGGGGCCTTGATGAGGTCTTATGGGGGACCGTCCATCGGCGTATGTCTTGTGGAGCAGGGGACACGTTGTAGGGCAACAGAAATGATGAGTTTGCTGGTACAGGAGCAATTGGGAAGGATATCGTCAGGGGGAGGTGCTTTCGTCAACAGAGGGTATGAGTTTTAAAGCGGATGCGTGGTACGAGAAGAATGGTAAAAGTGTGGGGGTTAATTTTGAGGCATTAGGCACGATGGGTGACTGGGTAAACTGTAATCTAGTGCATAGGGATCGATTGAAATTGAGTGGGCCTATAAGTGAGGAAGAGATTAGGATGGCAGTGGGGGGGATGAGTATGGGTAAATCACCTGGTATTGACGACATCCCTTGTAATTTTTATAGGGAAAATTGGGAATGTTTGTGTGGGTTTTTAGTAGAGTTATTTAATGCCATGAAAACCAGGGCAGGGGGGGGAACAGCAGAGAATGGGTGTAGTGGTCATGGTCCCAAAAAAGAATCTTGTGAATGTGTGCATGACCCCCCACTCAATCATTTTAATTGTGGTGAACAAGATCTTTGCTAAGTTTGGGAAATAGTTAAAGGGGCTCTTGCCAGAGTTTGGACGGGGGTCAATAGGGTGCCTGGTGTTCGATTTTGGTGGGGCAGGGTATTAAATGTGGGTTTGTAATGAAATTGGGGAACATCAGGGGGGGATTTTAGCATTAGTTTGGGCATGCGGCTATGACTGTGGGGAGCTGGGGCATTGTGGAAGTTTAAAAATGGCAGGGTTTGGGGGGAAATTGTCATTGGCTAAGGTGTTGTAGAGCAGGCAAGGGTTAGGGGCAAGTGAATGGTAGATTAGGAACCGGAGGAGGGAAAAGGGGGTTTAAAGGGCAGGGTTCCCTGTTCACAGCTTCCTTTTCACTGCTCCAAGACCCTTCTATAGCGCGTGCGTTGGGGTGGGGGGGGAAAGGGGAGGAGGGGGATGGGGGCTGGGAACCGAGATCCGGGATATTTGAGACACTACGGGCTTTTTAAAAGGGGGGCTGGGGATTATGGGGGTTAGGGATTTGGGTGGAGATTTTTGGGCATTGCAACGGGGATAATTTAAAGGGGATAATTCGTTTAAATTAGGGGGGGGGAGGGTGGGGGGTGGGGGTATTCGAACAGGGGTGGTGGTGGCCCCCTGGTAAGTAGACTTAAGGGTATTTGGGGGTTGTTCACAGGAAAATTCCTGGAGGCACGGAAGTGAATTCGAAAAAGCAGTGGATGGGTTTTTTGGGTAGTTTGGCGGTTTTGTACGGGGGGTTTGATCTGCACCCCGTGCTTTTGAGGAAGTGATATGATGGTAACTGTGGCGTGGGGGGTAATATCCCTTGAAACTGTGAAGAAGCCGTTGAATCGCTGTATAAATATTTTTGGGTTCGGGTTTGAAGGTTGTCGGGATGTGTTCTACCTAAAAAACCCAGGAGGGCTGGGGTTAAGGGGCACTGCATAAAAGGGTTCTTGGGTAGTATTTTAAAAACACGTTATTTCAGGGGGGTAGAATCACAGGTACGGGCTTTGGCGGGGAAAGGGACTTGGTACATTGGGTGGGGGGTAGGGAGTTCGGGTGTAGGGGGAATTTTGGGGGTTGTTTGCAAGGGAACCACAGGGTTTAAGATGGGTACACGGGCTCAGGGGGGGTGGGGAGGATTTTCTAGGGTGGTGGGGAGGTATTGCAGGGGGGTGGGGAGGTATTGCTAGGTGGGGGGAGGTAGTTGCTGGGGTTTTGGGGGTTTGTATCTGATTAGCTGATGAATAGGGGGGGCCCCGCGAGGGGTTTCAATAAAACGGGGTGCGGGGGTGATTTTTAAAATTTTCTCCAAATATATTGCCGTCAGGGAGGGTTGGGTAATAGGCGTGTCGGGAGGGACGGGGTGTTTGAGTGGGGGAAATTGACACGTTTTTCATGCAGTATTTTTTTGTGAAAGGTTTGGGGAACCCATGAGAGAGTGGTTTAGCGGGGTTTTTACGTATGGGGGGGTGGGGGTGGATTTGTGTTTACTATGTGGTGGGGTGGTATTTGTGTTTTACGTGCATTGTGTTTGGATGGGGGGGTGGGGGGGCCGGACAGAAGCGAGCGATGGTTATCGGTCCAGACTTCGTGTATACTTCGGGGGTTTTATGGGTGCGCCGTGGGGGAGCGAATTGGGGGCCCGGCAGCGATATTTTAGGGGACACAAAGGAGGAAAAAAGGATATCACGGGGGAACAAGGTACCCCTTTTTCGGGGGATATTAGCTTTCAGTGGAGGACTTATGGTTTTACAGATTCGGGGGACTGGCAAGCTGGCTTCTTAAGGAAGGCGCGGGCTGATTGGTGCATATGGGGACAAAGGGTAAGCGCATTGTGTGGGTTAAGTCAGTGGTTTGGTGTAAGGAACTTACAATGACATGTGTTATGCAGGGGGGGTTTTTGGACCTGGTTGGGGCAATTTATGATTCTTCTTTTTTAAAACTTTTGGGATGCGATAACAGGGGTTTGAGGCGGCCAGATTCCCGCAAAAAATAAGTTAAGTAAGTTTTTTCAGGTATCACAAATAAATTTACATAGAATTATACATACACATTTTGGTAGAGAACCGGGGAAACCCAAAAAAGTCAGACGAGTGACTTATTTCCATTGGGTTTTAAACCTTTTTATTAAATAAAAGGTTTTATAAAATTTTCTTATTATTCATAATAAAGATAACAATTTTTTCAACTAAAAAGACTATCTACACCGAGGGTCTTAAACTATTACAATACGAGGGCTTACAGGAAAAAGGAAAATTACAGATTTACCTAAAAAAAAAATCTTTCCCCCCTCCCTTTTGTAGCTACATTCATCAGACCCCTTTTTTGGACTCTTCTTGAACGGGTTCATGCTAGACTGGCTTTGACATGTGTGGGTATTCTGTTCCTTCCTTATTCGCACAAAAAAAGGTTTTTTGAAGCCGGGCCAATACGGGGGTACTCAAAAAGTTGTGCTCTCCCCCCTAGCCTAATTGCTTTGGTTCCCAACCTTGACAAAATTGACAGCAAGATATTCTGAACACTGGAGCAATTTTAAAACATATTTAGCTTCAGTTTTTTTACCTGTTTTCAACATTCACATTCCCAACGCTGTAATTCACCCTGGCCTACAGTTCTCTTGGGCCCAGCCCCAGGATGAATCTTTTCGATTTTGTTCTGGGGTTTTTCAGCACATCTTTCAGTTTTTTGTCAAGGGGAGATACCATGAAGACAAGCGTAATCCAAAGGGATTGTATAAGGGGAACATAGGTCCCGAGCCTCAGTAGGAGACACTGTCTTTCTATACAGGAACTTTATCTGGCATTTTGCTTTTTTACTACACTGTTCCCCATCAATTCTCCTGACATGCAAAGGGTCAAAGGGGGGTTTCCCCAAAATTTTACTGTGAAACCCAAAATGATGGGGCCCCCATTTCACGGCATTAAAATTTTTTACCCTTCTCATTTTTTTTCGTGCCAAAGAAAAAGGCCAATTTCCCAGGTGTAATGATAGTTGTTGCACTAACCATTTGCTCGGACTCCTTTTTCCTTGTTAAAACAAAGCTAAATCTTTGGGTCTTTTTCCTGGCACTAAAGGGGCCGCATCCAAAAGAAAGTTTGCACTTTACACGATAGGGATGTCTTACATAACATAAAAATAATAAGGGCCCCAGAAACTACCTTGGGGGGAAATCCCCATGTTATCGGCAGGGGTTCTGATTTCCGTTTTGTTTAAATTTTACAATTTTCTCCTGTTGCAAAAGGGAGGACTAAACCCGTCTACAGAACCTTCCCCGATAGCTTAAGTTTTTGTACAAATAATTTTTTGGTTTTTCGTATGAAGGGTTTTGAGGTTGGTTAAAACCTTTTAGGTTCCCCTTTTTTCTTTGAGTTTCCAGGCCCCTTTTGGGTATGTGGTGATTTTTGGTTTTGCGGGATGGTTTGTTTGGTATTAATATTTTAAAAAGTTTGAAATTTTGGGGTTTTTGGTAATAAAAATTAGTTTTTAATAATTTTTTGAAGAAAAGAATTGGTTTTTGGGAGGTATTTAAAATGGGGTTGTAGATTAAGTAAATTGGGATTTTTTAGAAGAATTTTTTAAAATTTTGGAGGTGTTTGGGGTGTTTTTTTTTGTTTTTTTTTGTAGGATTTTAAATTAATGAGGGGTTATTTAGGGAAATTGTTTAAACTTTAGAGTTGGTTAAAATTTGTATGGGTTTTCAGGTTAGAAAAATTTATTTTAAAAAATTTGGCCCTTAATTTTTTGGGTATTTAAAGTAATGATTGAAACCTACAAGCTTTTTTAAATGTTTTATTTTCCAGCTTTTGGGACTTACCCCCAATTTTTTTAGCAAAGTGTTTGTTTTTTATTTTTAAATTTTCCCTTTTTTTTTCCCTTTTAATTCCGCAATTCCGATTTTGTTAAAAATTTTTTTAACTTCTCTGCTATCTAAAACCAACCTGTTAGTTTTGCCAAACCCCTTTCTGGGTTTGGTTATAAATTTTTTTAAATTTTTAGCAGTTTTGCCTGCCTTTTTATCTCTTCCGTCCTAATTTGACCATTTAAAATGGTTTTTTTTTCCCGTATTTTGTTAAACCCCTTTTAATTGCTTGTTCCTATTAACCCCAATATTTTCCCTTCGTAAAAAATTATCCAAAGGCCGTTTACGTAATACTTTTCTGGGGGGTTACAAAGTTGTGGCATTGGGGTTTTAAATTGGAACCGGGGTTATGTTTAAATTAGTTAGTTAACTATTTAAACCAGTTTTTTCTTATACTTTTTTATAGCCCTTTAAATTGCTGCTGAAACAGATATTTAAGTCGCCCAGTATTATTGTCTCACAATTTTTTTTTTCTCAAGTCCCCCGGACAAGACGGAAAAAAGTCTTCTAAGATCTGGGGCCCGGGGGGGAGGGGGGTAACATTTTCCCACAAAGGTTTAAAATCTTGGGAAACAGCACTTCAAACCCAAAATCCCATTTTATTGTTATTTTAAATAGGTCTTGGGTTGTAAGCTAAGTCCTTTTTAATGTTTGGGCCATACTCCACCACCCTTTTTTGTTCCTGCCAAAAAAATTTTATATTTTTAACCCTTTTATTTTTACCTCGTCGTCATCACCGTAACACCAACCAGGTTCAAGATGGTTATAACTGCCGCCCAATTTTTTTTAGCTAGAATCCTAATCCGCCCAATTTTTTAAGAAGAGTCTTTCGTTTTACATAATAAAGTGAAGGGCCTTTTTCAAAAAAAATTATAAACATAATATTGGCAATGGGTCATTTTTATTAAAATTAGGTAAATCAATGTCATCCCTTGCTAAAAGGGGAACGTGCCAAAGTGCATTTGTTCACAAAGTGAATTCTGGCACCCTTTTCATAATTATACATACATCCATCATCACCCACCCCCTTACATTACAGAGTACATAATTGGGCCGGGGCGGACTCCAAAGTTTTGATAGCTAGCAATTACAAGAAAGAAACTCACAATTTTCAAAGGTAAGAACTCACAATTTACAAAGGTAAAGAAAATCACAATTTACAAAAGGGAAAGAAAACCCCGGGAAGTCGGTCACAATCATGACAAGTTACAAAGGTATTTACAGATTACAGAGGTACGTAATGGGTCCAGGGACTGGGCCCCCAAAGTTTTGATAGCTGAACTAGGTACAAAGGTAATGAGCTCACAAGTTACAAAGCTAATGAATGCACCCACCCCTCACACATTTTACATAAGGTGCCTTTTCTGTTTTTCTTGCATACTTTAGTACAGTGTATGTACCTGTTTGGTAGTGTTTGAGATAATAATGACTGTGTTGTCTCACATTGACCTATGTATGCATTACGTCATTATCATGACCGTCATTATCACCGTCATTTATCTGTCTGTTTTGCCTCTGCACAATAGTTTGAGGTCCTGGATTAACATGGATATCACCACTTAAGAGCGCTACAATAAGAGCTGTGTGCCACTGTTTTTGTTTGGGTATGCGGTGTTGCCATACCTTGCAGCGATAGTGACATTTACTTTTCTGGTAGGATGGCAACTGTTGGGCTTTTACTGTCCAGGGTGCTGCTACTCTATTTACCTTTTCCAGCCCCCATGACTGATTTCTTTCTTTATGGAATTGCAGGAGAAAGATCAATATAATTATGGCAGCCTGTACCCCCCTAATGCCTGCCATTTTCACTCTTCACTCTTTTACTCATATACAACAATATTTATTTATCTTTTCCAGTCATCTAGCAAACCCTAGTATCTGCTTTAGCAATCACCACTAAGGCCTGAGCTTGCTACCACCTGCAGCTCACAAGACTGCCATCCCCACGAGCCCCTTTGGGGCAGGGCAGATGGCAGACCAGAGGCCTAGCTTCTTCCTACGAGCCCCGTGAGGGCGGGGAATGTGGCTAGGCCTGGGGACAGTTGGTCTCAAAGATGAGGGGGTACTTGTACCTCCTCCCATGGGAGACTTAGGTCTCGAGACACTCCCCAGATAGGGAGCCAAGGCCGGGTCACCACTACTTGGAAAAGTCCCGGGCCGGGTGAATACCGGCGAATAAAAAAAAAAATCACCACTGAATTACTAGTAAATTTTCTTCTTCAAAATCCTCTTCACTGCTCACTTTTCCCTTAACTTCACACACCCCTTTCAGTTAACCCCTTATTTCACACACCCCTTCCCACCTCACTTCACAGTCTGGTTTCACCTATTAACTTCTAACTCCTTTCCATTCTGGCAGGACCAGAAAGTTTTAATAAATGGTTTTTGCCATCCAAATCCCACTCAGTTCCATTTATCGGGGTTTGTGTCATGTTGTTGACTGCCTGACCTGGTCTGCTGACTCAGCCATTTTTAAAAGCACTGAGGGAAGTAAACACCACCTACAACCTGACTTTTCTTGAGTTTATAGATATATTTGGCATTTTCTGCTATGATTCTCTCACTGTACACTGGTCAGCTGAATATAGGTCAGCTACTAAAACATTAACCTTGACTGTTTAACTATTCACTTCTTTCCCACGACTGTCACTGAGGGATATCCGACCTATAACCTTGGAGTTTTGTATTGTTGATTTGACGATGTCTCCTGTGTTTTCCTCTCGTTAGCACTGGTACAGGTGATATGATGGTGGTACAGGTGATATGACAGTGGCACAGGTGATATGATGGTGGTACAGGTGATATGATGGTGGTACAGGTGATATGATGGTGGTACAGGTGATATGATGGTGGTACAGGTGATATGATGGTGGTACAGGTGATATGATGGTGGTACAGGTATCAGTACAGATGAACGTCAGTAAAGATGAGAATTTCACTTCGCTAGTTGTACGTCTGGCAGCAGTTGGTGTTTGGATGCCGGTCAGCAATGTTTAAATGTTCAATTCTTTCCCTCGTTTGGCACTGAGGAAAAAAGTCCTACAGACCTGTCATTTCCTTGGAGTTTTGTTGATCAGTTTTCTGCCATGTTGTCTTCCCGTTGAACACTGGTGCAGTTGATATGGAGGTCAGTTATTTCATTGTAGTGGAAAACGTTCATGTCTGGCTCACGTCTGGCAGCAAGTCTGGTTCACGTCTGGCAGCAAGTCTTGTACTTGAATGAGATACACGAATTTTAAGATTTTTAATAATTGTGGAAAATTTTATATGGGTGATTACCTGTATGTACCTCAACATTATATACATACAAATAAACTCAATGGGAGACAACCATATTGTTTACCGTAGTCACCCCGTGTAGACATGTGAGAAAACTTAACCACCCCTGGTCACGGCAAGTGGTTCCTTCGACCTCACAATCTTATCCATATCTATCCGAGACCAGTATGGATTGGATAGCATCCACAAGTACGGTGCTACTAATTAATTGTGGACTGTATAGATTATATTAGTTCAACTGAATGAAGAGGGGTGGGGGTAGGTTACACATGGATATATCCATCAAGGAAAACACTTGTTCATAATCTCACCATTTACCAGATATTCTCTGGTGGTCACTTGATGTAGCTGGATCACTCATAACCTATCCAATTACAACATACCTAACTGGCCAGTATCAGTCTGCTATAACTAGAAGGGTTACTTAACTGTGGGTGATTGATACTCCTTATTTCCTCCATTCACCATCTCATTTCGATGTCCTGCTACACCGACATGGTTCTTATTCCAGCAGGACGAGGTATCCGTCAGTTTGTCCCGGTTTAGAAGTCGTGATTCCATAAAGCTTCACTATCCTTGGTACGAGAATCACGCGTTCACTTGGAGCAGGGCGATCTATTTCACATCCCGCATTTTCTTAACTCAATGTTATTATCACTGATTACATTGCCATTCACAAGACGATTTAACGTCTCATAATTATTATACCCATTAGAGGTCACTCCATTAAGATCTGAGGCCGATGAGCGAGGATTAACACACGGATATTTCTCCTGGACACACACCATGGCCGTGCACCAGTCACACCCTGTCGAACCATTATTCACTAATTTTACCACCCTTTTACGGTGGTCCCGTAAATCACGTTCCCTCACTCTTCACCAGGAACAGTTACGACACTTCCTATTATGAAATGAGGCCTATATTAATCCTTAGGCCGCCGTGAATGCCAATTTCCTGGTTCCATGCTTTCCCAGCCTCCTCACCACATTCAAAACACTCCCCCCTGCCCCATGGCCCGAGATGACCTATACCCCCGCACATCCGCGCATGCGCCAAGGGAACTCTTGGTTCTATCCTATTGTCAAATACATTTTTGACTCATATCGACACATTAAACACCTATTAGGCGCTATAGCTTTGGAAAATCAAAAATTTTCCACACTGCGGCCGGGCAGAGGTCGTTGCTAGACGACTTACATAATGTGGAGTACAATTTTCCCATCTTCACTGGCCACCTGGCTTGGGAACTCCAATATTGGTATTTACATAATCACCCATTAATTCTTTCCACCTGTTAACTCCTCAGGTAGGGCTCCATCCAAAGCACACTCAAGCCTCCATGATTCTGGTATTAACAATTTCCCTCTTATTGTAAGGTGTGACACTAAGTCTATGCTCTCGGGGCTAATTTGTTGGGCATACTGGAATTATGAGACTTTACAATAACAAGTCTCTCTCAGTATCCCAAGTCAGCCCCAGCACATTACTGCATATAGGCACCAACTCCATGGCCATCCATATTTATTGAACCCTCAAAATGGACTAATTAGTGTTCCATTCTCTCAGGGGCATAAGCCTATGCTCCCTGGATTAATTTATTGGGCATACTGGAATTAAGAGACTTTAACAATAACAAGTCCCTCTCAGCATCCCAAGTCAGCCCCAGCACATTACTGCATATAGGCACCAACTCCATGGCCATCCATATTTATTGATCCCTCAAAATGGACTAATTAGTGTTCCATTCTCTCAGGGGCATAAGCCTATGCTCCCTGGATTAATTTATTGGGCATACTGGAATTATGAGACTTTAACAATAACAAGTCTCTCTCAGTATCCCAAGTCAGCCCCAGCACATTACTGCATATAGGCACCAAATCCATGGCCATCCATATTTATTGATCCCTCAAAATGGACTAATTAGTGTTCCATTCTCTCAGGGGCATAAGCCTATGCTCCCTGGATTAATTTATTGGGCATACTGGAATTATGAGACTTTAACAATAACAAGTCTCTCTCAGTATCCCAAGTCAGCCCCAGCACATTAACTCCATTAGTTCCAGTCATGGTTAGAGAGTTATTAATCACTGATTATACAACTTAAGTAGGCGCCTTATAAGAGTAATTCTTGCACTTTACTCTTGTATAAATCCTAGCCACACATGTGCTAGCAATTAATTGGGCTAATTATCATCCATCACACGATCGATTAAACTTGTGCACCCTACACCCACTTCCTTCAATCAGTCACTTAATTATTAAGTAATTAATTCAATTAATTTTTTTTTCACTGATTGCATCCGGTTCAGGAAGGACCAATGGGCAGATGTGGAAAATTTTATAGGGGTGATTACCTGTATGTACCTCAACATTATATACATACAAGTAAACTCAATGGGAGACAACCATATTGTTTACCGTAGTCACCTCGTGTAGACATGTGAGAAAACTTAACCACCTCTGGTCATGGCAAGTGGTTCCTTCGACCTCACAATCTTATCCATATCTATCCGAGACCAGTATGGATTGGATAGCACCCACAAGTACGGTGCTACTAATTAATTGTGGACTGTATAGATTATATTAGTTTAACTGAATGAAGGGGGGGGTAGGTTACACATGGATATATCCATCAAGGAAAACACTTGTACATAATCTCACCACTTACCAGATATTCTCTGGTGGTCACTTGATGTAGCTGGATCACTCATAACCTAGGGTAGGTGCCTGAGCCCAAGCCTTTAGCTCATAAGGCTGTCATTCCCATTTGCCCCCTTGGGGCGGGGATGGCAGACCAGAGAGGCCTAGCTTGTGGCAAGGCCTGGGGACAGTTGGTCCCAAAGATAAGGAGGTACTTGTGCCTCCTCCCATGGGAGACTTAGGTCTCAGACACTCCCTAAAGAGGGAGCCAAGGCCGGGCCACCACTTGGAAAAGGCCCAGGCCGGGAGAATACCGGCTAATCTTTAATAATAATAATAATAATACCTATCCAATTACAACATACCTAACTGGCCAGTATCAGTCTGCTAGAACTAGAAGGGTTACTTAACTGTGGGTGATTGACACTCCTTATTTCCTCCATTCACCATCTCATTTCGATGTCCTGCTACGCCGACACGGTTCTTATTCCAGCAGGACGAGGTATCCGTCGGTTTGTCCCGGTTTAGAAGTCGTGATTCCATAAAGCTTCATTATCCTCGGTACGAGAATCACGCGTTCACTCGGAGCAGGGCGATCTATTTCACATCCCGCATTCTCTTAACAGCAGGTGATGGATATGAAGATAGCTTCCAGACCTTTAAAAGTAAACAAAAGAGAAAAAGTGAGAAAGGGCTAGAGCGTCGACGTAGTCAGACTCACTTGACTCGTACACAATGTGATACTAAACGTCCTTGGTGCACAGAGGCTGCAAGAAGTCTTTCTTCAAAGGAAGAATGTGTTAAGCTGAACTTCCCTGACAACACCCTGCTGCCTGCTAAGTGTGCATGGCTAATGGAAGCTGTAAACAAGCATCCTAACTCAAGGATCCAATTTAGGAAAAACACACACAACTTTGTGTTTGTGGAACAGAATAAAGAGCTGATTAATGATCTACTTAGTACACCTTATGGGGATATTAAGCTGCTTCGACCTCCATCAGACACTCACCACTTTAAAAAATGGGTCAGTATCATAATCTTTGGATACCCTCTCTGCATGGACCCATCCCATCTGACTCTAAGTGAGCATATCATCAAGCCTAAAAGACTTAAAGGAAAATCCCAAATTATTGCCAGTTGGGTAGGTCCTGTGCCCCTCCCCCGGAATATCTGGGTGCATGGTTTACGTTTCCTAAACATCGAAGTGTACCTACCCCCTAAACGTAGGTGTTACAAATGCCAACACTATGGCCATGTTGCAGTAGACTGTGGAATACTACAGTCTTGGTGTGGTAAGTGTGCTGGGAAACATTCCACTAGAGAATGCACAGTAGGCCCTGACAGCCGAAAATTTAAGTGTATTAACTGTAAAGAAGTTGTGGTTACAGTCTCCCACAAGGACTGCAGTCAGAACCCAAACAACCTTCGATGTAAACCTGATAACAGTCCTTTAATGGTAACTGAGGATGGGGCCATCCAGTCTACCACAGCCAGATCTGAGACTGAACCTCTGTAAAGTGTGCAAGAACCCCACCTCACTGCAAAGGATTCTGGTGATACCAGAATGCCATCACACACACCAGCTGTGGAGGAGCTAGCCATCCCTGCTAGCACAACTACTGGTCTGCCACTACAGATACCTATGGCTACACCTGAACATGGGGATGAGTTTGTCATTTCTCCCAATACACACAACTACAACAGTCAGACGGACACCACACAGGTAACCTCCCTGGAAATTGGAGATGAGTCAGATGCACAGGACCTACCTGCAATGAATGATGAAACAGAGAAAACTAATGTAACCATGGTACCTGTTAAGGTGATAGGTGTTAAAGAAAGCACTAACCCAGAAGTGCCATCCTCCGGAGAGGCATTGGATTCGCCTGACCTTCCTCATATTATAACAACTTTCCAGAAAAAAATTGAGCATCTTGAACAGATCCTGACAAGTTTAAAAATATATGTAATCAGGATGATGCTCTTGAGCATGGTGATGATGTCAAAAGTGCAGCAATCTCCGTTCAGCTTCCAGCAATTTGTGAGAAAGAAGCCCATAACTCTTGCCTTCAAGACTTGCCTTATCACTGGCTGCCAAAATGCCGAAAAATGCTTAAAATAAAGGTCCTGAAGATAAAGACGTACAAACTATGCTATTTGCTCTTAAGTATCTGCACACTGTAGTCAAAGCATAATAGTTTTACCATCTTATGAGCAAGAGATTGTAATAACTCACTACAATGGATACATTACAAATCTTTTCATGGAACATTGCTTCCATCAGGAAGCGGTTGCCTGACTTACATCATATTAGTGCAACCAAGAATATTGATGTCATCTGTTTGCAGGAATGTAGATTGAAAGATGGAGTACCTCTACCAAACTTGCCTGAATATTCAAGAGGTTGCTAGTAGAATTGCAGTAAATCAACCATTCAAATCATTATGAAGCTGTGTGTAGTCTGTGGTCAGTCAAACAAACGGGCTTCCACATGCATAAATTGTCATTTCTGTGGAAATTGGTGTCACGCCCCTTGTGCAGATATCCAAGAACTAGCTACAAGCAGTATTAAAACAGGGAAGTGTTTTTGGGTATGCCCAAATGAGATAAATCTGTGGACTAAAATCACAAGGGTATTAAAAGAGGTCAACATCAAAGCTGCTTTCATAGAAAACCTGGAAGCTTTCTACAACAGATGGGAACATAAAAAGTCCGGGCTGAATGGTACTGCCCTTGATACTGGCCATGTAGTCAGAAACTGTAAGGCTGGAGATGATGTCCTGGTCAGTAAATGGGGGGCTGATAGTGCTGTCCTGGGAGACAGTAATGGGGAAGCTGGAGGTGCTGTCCTGGGAGACAGTAATGGTGAAGCTGGAGGTGCTGTCCTGGGAGACAGTAATGGTGAAGCTGGAGATGCTGTCCTGGGAGACAGTAATGGGGAAGCTGGAGATGCTGTCCTGGGAGACAGTAATGGTGAAGCTGGAGATTTTGTCCAGGTAGTCGGGAATTATACGCAGGAAGGAATACATATAAATGACCTCATAGGGGACAGGAGCCATAGTAGGGAAACAAGTGTAGTCAAAGATAAGATAAAACCAATATTGCAAACTAGAAATACCGCAGGAAATAGCAAACAAGAGGACTCCACTAGCAATAGTGAGGATATATTACCAAAAACAACTGGTGGGAGCTCCATTGTTGGTGCTAGGGAGGATAGAAGTAAGACAGGGAAACATGCACCAACAGGGAATACAGTCACAGAAACCCAAGGCAAAACGGAAACCAAGCCTGTGCACATACTATGCACTCGGTATCTGCTGGCATGGGAAATCTGGAAAAACAGATGGGACGTGCAACTATGACCACCCTAGGAATGCCATGCCCATATGACAACAGGAAAATGCAAACTCCCTTCCTGTAAGCTTTTTCACCCTGAACTGTGTACCTCTTCAGTACAGGAAAGACTGTGCTATAACTTAAATTGCCAGGCATACCATCTAAAGGGGACGAAAAGATACAAAAATCCAGGCCATGGGAAAACCTGGGTAGCCACAGCCACTCAAGAGGGAGAGGTTTTTTAGTGCCAGGAAGGAAAAAAAACTGGCAGGAAATGGCAGAAATCGTACACCAAATCCAGTCATTCCTGGAGTGGAACCACAGTCGATGGCCTCCACTCCAAACCAACAGATACAGATACTAATGCCGGAAAAAAATCCCCCCCCCCGTACCAACAATACCACCAGTCCGATAACATTCTTCTTTGCAAATATACAGGGTCTAAAGCCAGCAACAAACAACAAAATACCTTTCATCCATGGACTGCTTGCAGAGGCAAAGGCAATGTTCGCGGCTTTCACTGTGACCCACATAAAGGATCACTTGGACAACGAAATATGGATCCCAGGTTACAACCTATACAGATGTGACAGAGTGAACAGGCAAAAGGGGGGGGTTGGCATGTACATTGCAGAGTCACTTGTTTGCACAGAACTGCTAAATGCCTCAAATGATGTTTACCTGGAGTTTACCTGGAGAGAGTATCGGGGGTCAACGCCCCCGCGGCCCGGTCTGTGACCAGGCCTCCTGGTGGATCAGCGCCTGATCAACCAGGCTGTTGCTGCTGGCTGCACGCAAACCAACGTACGAGCCACAGCCCGGGTGATCAGGAACTGACTTTAGGTGCTTGTCCAGTGCCAGCTTGAGGACTGCCAGGGATCTGTTGGTAATCCCCCTTATGTGTGCTGGGAGGCAGTTGAACAGTCTCGGGCCCCTGACACTTATTGTATGGTCTCTTAACGTGCTAATGACACCCCTGCTTTTCATTCGGGGGATGGTGCATCGTCTGCCAAGTCTTTTGCTTTCGTAGTGAGTGATTTTCGTGTGCAAGTTCGGTACTAGTCCCTCTAGG
>NC_069452.1:36105501-36124533 GCF_026875155.1 Cherax quadricarinatus | reverse complement strand
AGCACAACCGCGCTCCAACCGCAGTCCAGGCAGCTAATTTTTGGATAGGTTAAGGGTGATCCAACCACATCAAGTGACCACCAGGGAATGTCTGGTAAGTGGTGGGATTATGTACAAATGTTTTTCCTTGATGGATGTATCCATGTGCATCCTACCCCCCCCCCCCCCTTCATTCAGTTAAACTAATATAATCTATACAGTCCACAATTAATTAATAGCACCGTGTTTGAGGGTGCTACCCAATTTATACTGGTCTCGGATAGATGTGGACAAGATTGTGAGGGTCGAGGGACCACCTGTAGTGACCAGAGGTGGTTAAGTTTTCTCACATGTCTACACGGGGTGACTACGGTAAACAATATGGTTGTCTCCCAATGAGATTACTTGTATGTATATAATGTTGAGGTACATACAGGTAAGCACCCTACAAAATTTTCCACATCTGCCCGTTGGTCCTTCCTGAACCGGATGCAATCAGTGAAAAAATTAATTGAATTAATTACTTAATAATTAAGTGACTGATTGAAGGAAGTGGGTGTAGGGTGCACAAGTTTAATCGATCGTGTGATGGATGATAATTAGCCCAATTAATTGCTAGCACATGTGTGGCTAGGATTTATACAAGAGTAAAGTGCAAGAATTACTCTTATAAGGCGCCTACTTAAGTTGTATAATCAGTGATTAATAATTCTCTAACCATGACTGGATCTAATGGAGTTAATGTGCTGGGGCTGACTTGGGATACTGAGAGAGACTTGTTATTGTTAAAGTCTCATAATTCCCAGTATGCCCAATAAATTAATCCAGGGAGCATAGGCTTATGCCCTGAGAGAATGGAACACTAATTAGTCCATTTTGAGGGTTCAATAAATATGGTTGGCCATGGAGTTGGTGCCTATATGCAGTAATGTGCTGGGGCTGACTTGGGATACTGAGAGCGACTTGTTATAGTTAAAGTCTCATAATTCCAGTATGCCCAATAAATTAATCCAGGGAGCATAGGCTTATGCCCCTGAGAGAATGGAACACTAATTAGTCCATTTTGAGGGTTCAATAAATATGGATGGCCATGGAGTTGGTGCCTATATGCAGTAATGTGCTGGGGCTGACTTGGGATACTGAGAGAGACTTGTTATTGTAAAGTCTCATAATTCCAGTATGCCCAACAAATTAGCCCCGAGAGCATAGACTTAGTGTCACAAATTACAATAAGAGGGAAATTGTTAATACCAGAAGCATGGAGGCTTGAGTGTGCTTTGGATGGAGCCCTACCTAAGGAGTTAACAGGTGGAAAGAATTAATGGGTGATTATGTAAATACCAATGTTGGAGTTCCCAAGCCAGGTGGCCAGTGAAGATGGGAAAATTGTACTCCACATTATGTAAGTCGTCTAGCAACGACCTACGCCCGGCCGCAGTGTGGAAAATTTTTGATTTTCCAAAGCTATAGCGCCTAATAGGTGTTTAATGTGTTGATATGAGTCAAAAATGTATTTGACAATAGGATAGAACCAAGAGTTCCCTTTGCGCATGCACGGATGTGCGGGGGTATAGGTCGACTCGGGCCATGGGTGAGGCGGGAATGTTTTGAATGTGGTGAGGAGGCTGGGAAAGCATGGAACCAGGAAATTGGCATTCACGGCGGCCTAAGGATTAATATAGGTCTCAATTCATAATAGGAAGTGTCGTGACTGTCCCTAGTGAAGAGTGAGGGAATGTGATTTACGGGACCACCGTAAAAAGGTGGTAAAATTAGTGAATAATGGTTCGACCGGGGTGTGACTGGTGCACGGCCATGGTGTGTGCCCAGGGGAAATACCCGTGAGTTAATCCTTACTCATCGGCCTCAGATCTTAATGGAGTGACCTCTAATGTGTATAATGATTATGAGACGTTAAATCGTCTTGTGAATGGTAATGTAATCAGTGATAATAACATTAAGTTAAGAGAATGCGGGATGTGAAATAGATCGCCCTGCTCCGAGTGAACGCGTGATTATCATATCGAGGATAGTGAAGTTTTATGGTATCACGACTTCTAAACCGGGACAAACCAACGGATACCTCGTCCTGTTGGAATAAGAACCGTGTCGGTGTGGCGGGACGTCGAAATGAGATGGTGAATGGAGGAAATAAGGAGCATCAATCACCCCCAGTTAAGTAACCCTTCTAGTTATAACAGACTGACACTGGCCAGTTAGGTATGTTTTAATTGGATAGGTTAAGGGTGATCCACCCACATCAAGTGACCACCAGGGAATATCTGGTAAGTGGTGGGATTATGTACAAATGTTTTTCCTTGATGGATGTATCCATGTGTATCCTACCCCCCCTCCTTCATTCAGTTAAACTAATATAATCTATACAGTCCACAATTAATTAATAGCGCCGTGCTTGAGGGTGCTACCCAATTTATACTGGTCTCGGATAGATGTGGACAAGATTGTGAGGGTCGAGGGGCCACCAGCAGTGACCAGAGGTGGGTAAGTTTTCTCACATGTCTACACGGGGTGACTACGGTAAACAATATGGTAGTCTCCCAATGAGATTACTTGTATGTATATAACGTTGAGGTACATACAGGTAAGCACCCTATAAAATTTTCCACAACAACAGTACAATACAACATAAAATATAACCATGACATAAGTAACACATAAATACTGTGCCTAGCACACACCTAACCACAAAAACCTATAACACCACAGTTGCCCAACTTTATTTACACTATCTGACGTACATTAAACTCTTTACTCTCAAAACACAACTGAAAATTGCAGATAATCAGTGACGAACAATAATGCACAGACATTAATACAAACATATCACAGCATATCTCTGGACACCGTGCATGATAACAGCATCAACACTATGCAGTGCAAGGCACCAAGAAAACAAGTTGGAGCAAATACATGCAATTGTTATAGCAAATCTCCAAATTACAATGTCATTACCGTAAATCAATATTACCACACACAATATGTATAATAAGTGTATAGTCCAGTCACACAAAAACTGGCCAGCTCCACAGGTGCTAGCACCCGTGGTCCACATATTATTCACTCACGCATCACTCATCCAACACTCTCACAAACATTTGTTATCCATTACCAGGGAAGCAACCCTGTTTTCACCCATGACTTCCCTACCCCAGCAACACTTTCCAATCATACCCTCCCCTCCCTCGTATATTTCAAGTCTAATAAAACCTGTAACGTAAGTTGCCTATATCCCTCTGAAAAATCCTTCACCCACCTCCTCCCATAAATTTCCTTATTTCTGCGTACCGTTTTATAGAACGTTACCGCTAACACCCTCCTCTTCACCTCAGTAACCTGTTTCCCCCGCAATCCCCACACTATATAGATATAATCTGCCATAATGTATCCCACAGCTCTGATTACACTTTCCTCCTAACCCCCCCACGTCGAGACTTAATGCTCTCAATACAGAAATTCCTTTACCTCCTATCTTATTTATCACCCTACTTAACCATCCCTTCATTCTTAATGAAGTTCAAGCAATTTGTAATCGACTAGGCCTCATAATATCTTCCTCTAAAACTAAGATATTAACAAGCAAACGACATCCCCCACCCATCTATTTGCAGGGTGAAATTATTAACTACTTTAAAACTTACAGATATCTTGGTGTAGATGTACCCTTAAGTTTAATATGTTTATTATGCACCCCATACCCATCCTGTGGGCGGTAGTCAAAAGATTACAGAGGTACATAATTGGTCCAGGGACTGAACTCCAAAGTTTTGATAGCTGAGCAAGTTACAGAGGTAATGAACTCACAATTTACAAAGGTAATGAACTCACAATTTACAAAGGTAATGAACTCACAATTTACAAAGGTAATGAACTCCCAGGTAAGTCTGGTCCACATCATGTACAATTTACCAAAGGTATTTACAGAATACAGAGGTACGTAATGGGGTCCAGGGACTGAGGCCCCCAAAAGTTGATAGCTGAACTAGGTACAAGGTAATGAGCTCACAAGTTACAAAGTAATGAATTCTGTAGAATGGTTACTTACATTTATACTTTGGCTACAATCATGAACAAATTATAGAGTAATGAGCAATTCACCTTTCCACACCCGGTCACAACTGTAATGAGTTATTGGAGGCAAAATGATTTTGTTGAGTTCACACACACCACACACACACACACCACACACACCACACACCACACACACACACCACACACCACACACACACACACCACAACACACACACAACACACACACACACACACACACACACACACACCACACTTTAGTTTAATATCTTTATGCACCCATACCCATCCTGTGGGCGGTAGTCAAAAAGATTACAAAGGGTACATAATGGGGTCGTGACTGGACCCCAAAGTTATGATAGCTGAAAACTAGTTACAAAGGTAATGAATCCAGGTAGATCTGGTCACTAATCATGGCAAGTTACAGAGTTAATGAATCGGCTTCACTCTATTACTGGTTACAGTTATGAACAAATTACAACTAATGAACCACTGATACGTCCACCACACATGGGTCAACAATTGTAATGAGTTATAAATACAAATATTAAGTGGATCATACACCCACACTAGTGCGCGCGCGCAAATTACCACACACGAGGCGCACGCACGGACATGTGCACACGATGGCAGTACAAATATATGCATACACACAAGGACGCACACCCACACATCACCACCCACACACTCACACACCAAACACCCACACACACAAACCTCACCACACACCACACACAACACCTCACACACACCCACACACACACACCCACACACACACACACCACCCACACACGCACACACACTCCCACACACGCACACACACACCCACACATGCACAACCACAAACACACACTCAACCACAAACACACACACCTCACAACACCCCACACACCCCTCACTCCCACACCCACACACATGCACGCACACACTCACACTCACACACACACCAACACACACACACACACACACACACACACCCACCCTCACACACACCCACACACACACCACACACACACACACACCACACACCACACACACACACACACACACACACACACACACCACACACACACACACACACACACACATGCACACATGTGGTAATGCTTTATATTCAGCTAGCAAAGTCAGCGGTTTATATTTCTCCAGACATGGTCTGCAATATACACTGTGGATAAAATACTTAGCCATTTCTTGTAACATTCTGAGTGAGTTGTTTCTAATTCATTAATTTTGATCACACTCCAGTACATAATGACGGCAATGTGTGACAAAAGTCCATCTTGAAAGTTTCATTTGTTTTTCTTCTACATATGGTGGTGGTGATTAACCTGCCAAAGATACTTGTAACCCCCTGCCGGTGCCGGGCAGTACGTGACATCCAAAGAGTCTACTTATCTTGTTGGATGCACCATTAGACATGTGGCTCTCTGCATGATGGAATGATGTAGCACTGGGATCACTGGTGTCAATCTCCCTATGTCTTAAGTCAATAAAGTTTTAATTTGAAGTTCTTTTCGTATTATTATTCTCAAAACACTAACTTACCTGACAAGCCAAGATTTTAATCTACCCCCTCTTTTTTTGAAAGCATGCAGCTTAGCCAATTTAATCATGTTCTATCATGCAATCTGAAGACATGTGAGATGGATCCACAGCATGTGCACTCTGACTCCACTGTCCACAATCTTACCATTATTTATGTCTGTGCTTCTGACAAAAGCATGCCAAAATTTATACTTAAGAGTGAGAGCATTTATGGATGACAGAGTATTCAGCTTACAATTAAAGGTCAGCCTTAGATACATGGAACATTTGAGTGCTAGGAGTATGGCAAACAGTTTCTGTTTGAAAGGGTAGACGCCAAGTTATTGATGCGTGCCTCCAATTTCTTTATGAGAGCCATCACTCTTGTGGACAACAGCAGCACTACCAGCTGCACCAGTGACTGGTGAACAGAAACCATCGAACGTAATAATTTGTGAAAAGATTGTTCTGTGTGGAACAAGTTAGCAATACAGCTTAAAGCATCATGTTTGGCTTCAAGACGAAGCTTTGTTGTGATTTAAGATGAGTTTTGGGGGGAAATGGAGGAATGGTAGTTGAATGGGGTAATATCCCATGGAGCAGGGAAAAGTGTCTCTTTGTTCCAACTTGATATAGATCATGTAGGCAGGTTCATGCGGAGGTCTGGGTTCCAGATGTACCCTTTAACACAATCCACTATACCACAACTAACAAGAAATGTAAGCTAGCGGGCTAAATGCTCTCAAAAGCTGTTGCGGGCTACAATCCCAACTATGGTGCAAATGTGAGGAATCGTAGAGAATTGATTGTTCATAGCCTATGTTAGGTCCTTAATTGATTATGTGTTCCCATGTTGATGTTAAGCTAGAGAAGTTTCTTCCGACCCTTGGACCGTTAATCGCAAAATGAAGCTTCAAGGATTATCTTTTGCCTGTCCCAGATCTACAAAAGTTCTTAACCAGAGGAAGGAGCTTGGTATTTCTAGTATCAGTTGATAGGATTGTTGGAAATTAACACTGTACTCGGTATTAGAATGTTGAGAAAACGAACCCAGACACTGTCACAGTGAATCTTAGCAAGTGGTCTAGAGTGTAATACAACAGATCTAAATGGATTGTGAAAACGATTGCAATTGCATTTAAGTTTTATAACCTGCATGAACAGTATCACTATAGGCAACAAGAGGCATTTCACCCCTCCATGGAAGTGTGTTCATTTAATATCACATACCTACAAGTCCCTCCCAAGAAGCTCCATTGCTTGTAATCCTTCTTAAATCTCTTGGTTAGAGCACTGCACAAGACGAAATTCTGCCTACTACCTAGCTGGTGTAACAAGTTATCACAAGTTATATACACTGATGGATCTAAACAGGAGTCTTCTGGCAGGGCTTCATCTGCTCTTGTTGCCACCTCCCTCAGTTAAAGAACGATAATAAATTTGTTGAGTTAGGCATAAGAATTAACAACTGGGCGTCTACACTGCAAACTGAATTGTTTGCAATCCTAATGGCGCTAAAGCTTAACCTATGACACTGAGCTTGACTCTATCATTCATTTGAATTCATGTCATCATTGGAAGCTCTTGGCTCATATAATGACTCCTACAACATTCTCATGGGGAAAGCCAGGTATAGATACTCAAAAATTAGGACAAAGTGAATTAATGTACAATTGCTATGGATCCCATAACATTGGATTACTCCTTTCTGATAAGTTGATTGTTAGCCAAGAAGGTATCGAGAAGGAGAATGTAGGAATATAAACTTTGGTATAACTGTGGTATTGCATTAGGAATAATATTAGGAGAGAAAGTAAAATAATGAAATTGATTGTATAGGAATGCAGTTGTTTAGAAGCCTGAGTAGATCTATAACCCACTTTGATAAATGAACTTAGATCAAGTATGTTTATGGGCAACTTGCAATGTGAACAGACTGACTGATGTTGTAGTTGGCCAGGGTTTAGGCTTGGTTACAAGTACTTCTGGCAGTTTGGGAGGGACACCACAGAATGATTGATCAAAAACTAAAGTTTATTATGTGATCAGGCATATGGTCACTCTCTGGGAACACTATGTGCTTAATTGTCCACTTATTGGAGGACATACAGAGACAGACGTCAGTATATAACCTATGTGGACTGTCAGATTTCTTATTAATGAAATAAGATACCAGATTGCTTGTAACAGATAAGTGTGAAAAAATAGATATGTAGATATAAAATCCATATGTATTCCTGTTAACCCTTTTGGGGCCCTAGTTCCTAGGCCTTTTGGTATCCATTATGACTCTCGCGCTAACCGATCCACAGGATGGATATGGGGTGCACAATAAAACTTAGCCACTTCGGTGGGCAAATCTAAAATCTTGGACAATCCTCATTCATCACAAAAAATATACTACATGAAAAAGCCGACTCCTCCCCACCACATTCCCACATTCCCCCCCTCGTCAAAGACTCGTTCTATCCCGTAGGTAGAACCACCCCGACGGTAAAAGCGTTGCAGAAAACGATACATTACATCCCGGAACACCGAGGTTGCAAACCTTTTCCTACGCAACCTATTCCATATATTCCCCATGCATACATGGGGAAATTCCCTCTACAGTGTGCTTTTGTTTGTTAACAAAAATAACCCTCCGGCTAACAATCTACACAACCTACCTATTTTAACCTTTGCTGGCTCTCGATTCCACGCCAGAGCCCCTCAACCAGTTTCACACTCATGCAACTCAATCCTGTATACATCCGTTGGCAATCTGTTAGGATCCTGCCAACCCCCCCCCACCCCCACCCACACTTTCCCTCATTCACTTCCCTTTTAATTACCTGGAGGTTTACCAGGAGAGAGTTCGGGGGTCAACGCCCCTGCGGCCCCGGTCTGTGACAGGGCCTCCTGGTGGATCAGAGCTGTCAACCAGGCTGTTGCTTGCTGGCTGCACGCAAACCACGTACGAGCCACAGTCGGGCTGATCAGGAAACTGAACTTTGGTGCTTGTCCGTGCCAGCTTGAAGGACTGCAGGGGTCTGGTTGGGTAATCCCCCTTATGTGTGTGGGAGGCAGTTGAACAGTCTCGGGGCCCCTGACATTATTGTATGGTCTCTTAAACGTGCTAGTGACACCCCGCTTTTCATTGGGGGGATGGTGCATCGTCTGCCAAGTCTTTTGCTTTTCGTAGTGAGTGATTTTCGCTGTGTGCAAGTTGGTACTAGTCCCTCTAGGATTTTCCAGTTGTATAATAATATGTATCTCGCCCTCATGCGTTCCAGGGAATCAGTTTGGATCTCAAGCGCTTCCCAATAATTGAGGTTGTTTTATCTCCGTTATGCACCGCCCGTGAAAATTCTCTGTACATTTTCTAGGTCGGCAATTTTCACCTGCCTTGAAAGGTGCTGTAGTAGTGTGCTGCAATATTCCAGCCTTAGATAGAACAAGTGACCTGAAGAGAGTCATCATGGGCTTGCCTCCCTAGTTTTGAAGGTTCTCATTATCATCCTGTATTTTTCTAGCAACGTGAATTGATACAATGTTATGGTCCTTGAAGGTGAGATCACTCCGCATGATCACTCCCAGGTCTTTGTCGTTGGTATTACGCTCTATTTTGTGGGCCGAATTTGTTTTGTACTCTGATGAAGATTTAATTTCCTCATGTTTTTACCATATCTGAGTAATTGAAATTTCTCATCGTTGAACTTATATTGTTTTCTGCAGCCCACTGAAAGATTTGCGTGAGTCCGCCTGGAGGTTTGCAGTGTCTGCAATGGAAAGAACCACTGTCTTGCAGATGCGGGTGTCATATGCAAAGGAAGCACGGTGCTGTGGCTAACATCCTTGTCTATGTCGGGATATAAGGATGGAGGAACAAGTGGGAGCGAGTACTGTGCTTGTGGAACGGAGCTTTTTCACCGTAGCTGCTCGGACATTTTCTCTTGTGACGGACTACTCTCTGTGTTCTGTTGTGGAGGAAATTATAGATCATCGACCCGACTTTTCTGTTATTCCTTTGAGCACTCATTTTGTGCGCTTATTACGCCAATGGTCCACCCACTGTTGAAGGCTTTTGCAAAGTCTGTTATATATTACATCTGCATTCTTTTTGTCTTTCTAGGCATTTAGGACCTTGTCGTAGTGATCCAATATTGAGGACAGACAGGAGGCGACTGTTCTAAACCCATTGTGCCCTGGGTTGTGTAACTGATGGGTTTCTAGATTGGTGGTGATCTTGCTTCTTAGGACCCTTTCAAAGATTTTTATGGTATGGGGATGTTTGTGCTATGGTCTTTAGTTCTTTGCTTGTTTGCTTTTACTGCCCCTTTGTGGAGTGGGGCTATGTTGTTGTTTTTAGTAACTGTGGCTTGGATCGACCCCCGTGTACCATGCCTCCCTCTCACAGGATGGAAAAAGGCTCGTGATAGGGGCTTCTTGCAGTTCTTCCCTGATGAACACAGAGTTCCATGAGTTCTGGCCCTGGGGCAGAGTGCATGCGGCATGTCATTTATCGCTGTTCGAAGTCATTTGGCGTCAGGATAACATCAGTAGGCTTTGTGTTAATTTTTTTTTTCAAATTTTTGTGGCTCTCTATAAATAATTCATTTTGATCTTCGACTCTCTGTCTGGGGTTAGCGGCTTGCTTAAAAAACTGGAGTCATATTGGGACTTGAGTTAGCTCACTATTTCCTTGCTGTCATCTGTGTAGGATCCATCTTTTTAAGTAGGGGCGCCCAATATACTGGTGTTGTTCTCGATTTTGATTTCGGCCATAGGAGAAGAAATAACTTTGGGTTCTTTCGATCTTCATTTATGGCTTTTAGTTTCTTCCCGTGATTACTGGACTCGTAAAGTGATTCTTTTAGCTGAAGTTCGATGCTTGCTATTCTCTGACCAGTGTCTCCTACGCATTTCAGTTATATTGACCTCTTTTAGCCGCTCTTGTTATTTCTTTTCCGTTGAAGGACACATTTGACCTCCGCTTTTAAGTCCAGCAATCCCGCCCCCCTTATTACAGGTAACATTACACATCCCTTTTAATTCCAATCATAGCTCGATCCCCACAGAAATTAAACCTTCCTATGTTCGTTATTGCTGTTTTTTTCCAGGTTTTTTTTTAAAAAAAACAATGGGAAAACACGGCTGCCACTGCCATTACTTAGCTATACAGTAAGATATTAACAACAATGGCACGTCTGCACAAGGGTCAATGATAAGGTCGCAATGCACCCAAGCGTCCATGAACCTTTCTCCAATCCTAAGCGAGTTTTCCATGCTTGCCACAGTTAGATCGTCTTGCAAAATAAGACTTGAAATTTGTTAACGAATTCATCCCTGCCTCCTCACAACTGCACTACCCCAATCAACCACTACCTGCCCAAGCTCCTAACCCCATGACCTGCTTTATCTGAATAATACCCTCATACCAGTTGCCCCTGGAATTTTGTACTCCCCCATCTAGTGTGTCCAATTGACATCCCCTCCATGATCAGAACTAGTTGTATCATCCAAATACCAATTAAAAAACTAGGCAAACCCTCGCAAACCTCACACCTGGTCCCTCTACGTGACACATAGCTCGCTACATTCCAATCATAAAAGGGGTCCATTTATGCACCGCAAACAATAATTGTGAACATAGGACACCCCTGCCTAAGTCCCTACCCATTACAATCTTCCAACCAATCGACAATGATCTGTACCCTCGCCATTTGCACCTCCATACAACGCCTCAACCCAACCACATTTCTTCCCCAAACCCTGACCCCTGAGATGGCTTTCAAATGCTTTCCGATTCCACTCTATGTATGCCCTTGCCAATCGAGTGCCACCAAAACCTCCCTCCCTCCCCACCCTTGCTGCCTCCACGAAATCCCTAAGTAACCCATGCCCCTCACCATTAGACCATCCTGGAAACAAAACTGAGTTTTTGTTACTACCCGCCCACCACACACTTGACCGATTTCCCAAAATCTTCGCAAACAATTTATAATCTGCGCCATAACAACGAGATTGCCCGGTAATCCCGATGGTATGGCTGCCCCCTTACCCTTCGGTACCATACAACGACCAGCCGTTGTCTGCTTCTCACCCAGCTCTACACCTCTCTCCTTCACGCAATTTAATAACCTAACCAGGGAAAAATGCCTCAATAATTCCCAATGCTGCTGATAAAACTCTGACGGGCCCTCAATTTCGGATGCTTTGCCCTTTAGCCATTCCACTTATAGCACTCCTCCATATTTCCCCCTCAGTTAATTTCCCCACCAGTGTTCCCTATCACTGTTACGCAACACTGACATAACCCAACACCAACACACCTGTTCTAAAACCCCATCCTCATACCCCTTTTTTTTTTTTTTTTTTTTTTCCTCCCTTTTTTTTGCCAGTATTCTCATACACTTGTCAGGCAAAACGCCCCCATTCCTTCCGTAAGCTTGATGACCTGGCCCCTCCCTGTACCCTCCTATCGACTCATGAACCTCAAACCATGGGATTGTCATTGCCTGCTTGTCTTTGTTTCTCGCCTACGCAATATGAACGATGAAGGTCTATCGCCCCATAACACCTCTTCACCCCTGCCTGTACCCCCTCCACTTGGAACCTCTCATCCTGTTACCTCAACGCAGCCTCCCTTTAATTGCCATAATTTCATCCATTGGATAAGTGCCCGCCACCACCCCCCGCATAACAACACCGTAATCTATCCTCCAAAAGTTAGCAAGCCCATATTTTAAAGAATTCATAGTTTCCTTCCTTTACGTAAATTTGGCTTAATCCGCTTCTTTAGCCTCCCATCCCACACATCACCCACATCCCTCTACCCATTTATCTCTGCACTTAACCCCTCCCACAGCGTTGCAAATCCCTCTATCCCCTCCTATCACCTAACCCACCAACTTTGTATTTAAATTTTCAAAATATCCCCTGATATACCTGCTAGTGACTCACCATGCCACCTCATGCCGCCCGATGATCGAATAGGCTACTTCTATTGTACAGAAATATGTCAACAACCTTTGAGATATATACAGCCTTATCCAACCTAGCGCGTAACCCCGTCTTACTAAAAATGTGCCTACCTCCCACCGCCCTCCTCCAACCGCATCCCGCAACTGAATTTCCCTCAAAAAGATCTCGCAATGCCGGCCGACACGTGCCCCCGCCCCTTTTGGTTCCACGTCGCCCCTCCTAATACGCTAGTTCCAGTCCCCCCAACGGCCATGCAGGTAAAACCACGTAAGAAGAAAACTGTTCTTCACATACAAATCCCCTTTTGGACCCTCCACATCATTTTCCGCTGAGGTTGCATACACACTTACAAAAGATACCCTCTGGCCCCATTCCACCACACCATCATGCGCAATACTTCTTCCACCCTCCCCCTCACTTTCTTAGCAACACAAATGGGCTTGCCTCCTGATAAATATACCCCACACCACCTTTCAGACGTGAAGATGGCACAGAGTCATGACCTGAAACCCCATCCACTCGAGCATCTTCCCTACCTTGAAATTGTGTCTCTTGCAGGAACACTACATCCACCCTATATTTATTACCGGAAACATTCGAATACATTTCCTTCTCTCACACTATTACACAGTTCCATTTATGCTTCACAGTCATACACCTAAGGCCTCTTTATAGTTTCACCCCTTCCTCCTCACTTCATTCATCCCAGGCCTCCTGCCCAGAGCCAGGCCCAAGGCTTCAACACCTTTCAACCCCCCCCCTTTTTTGCGATGCACTTTCGTGACTATTCGCTTGCTTTCCTTCCTCCAGACTCTGCGCGGCGTCAGGACATCAATCTGAGTCTGAACGCCGCGCTCTCTTTCCTCGTTATGGCCTCTACATCCATGTTATCTTTTTTTGTGAGGTTCCCTCACGATGAAACCTCAACTTTCCACCACACCTCGTCCACGCACACGGCGACAATCAACTCGTACTAGTTGCGCCATCACCCTGCTATGTTTTTTATCCTTACATTCCTTACAGGCAACGCCGTGCCTCTCACCAGCTCAGGAACAACATTCCTCTGCATGGTGGCGTCAATGTCCATAACACTTCCTGAAGCTCTTCCTCTAGAGCCTTGCACCTCCTCCTGCACTTGCACTTCTGTACTTTTCCCTTGTGTAGTTAAACAGATCCTTTTACTTCACAGCTTACCTCACACATGCCAGTCTCCTCTTTGGAATCCTCCACCTCTTTCACTCCACAAAGCGCCCAGTCCCTTGCTTTCGCTAGCGGGGCTCTCAACAGCTATCACGCTGGTTAAACTGGTGCTTCACCAGTTTTGCGTGGCGCCCTCCTCAGCTTCACGCACTCTGCCGCCATATGGTGTACGCCTCATATTCTGCACGTACGTTCTCTGTCCGCATACGATACCAAACACGAAGTCCCTCCAACTCGACGTAAGACGGTATGGATATGTCTCAGAGTCTCTTCAGCGGAAAGTGTACCCTCCGGACGTCCCTTGTAAGCACCTGCCGTCCACTTGCCTTTGTGCCAGATGTACGGTTCCATAGTCTCAAAACACTCCTTATGTCAGCTCATCTGCCTCAAATGGGGCATTACGTATCTTTAAACCACGTTAAAGTGGCGAGAAAAAAAATACCTCGTCAAACGACCTTCACAGCTGGAGTAGCGTCGAGGATCACGTCTTGGATTCTCGTCACAAAAAGACTTTACAACCGGACGTGGAATTCAGTTTGCGAAGATTCTATAAGCCCATTCAGGGCTTTACACCATACACCTCATCGTCTGGATTCCCATAGGGTCTCACTAATGATTGTTGGGAGTAAGACTTGCACTGAGAGGGTGAAATCGCCCCACGACACAGCTCAATACCAATGGTATTTACGCGCCTCCTCACACTCAGCGCCATGTTGATACAAGGTAGCTCGCCTGAAAACAGCAGAGGGGTGCAGAGCACTACCGCACTCTACCGTGGTCAGGCAGCGAATGAAAAAATACACAGCCTCGAAATTGAACATTTGTCATAGTAATATTATGTAAACTACACCAGTAACACTGTTTCAAAGTATGTTTATATACTTAATATTTTGACCCTGGTACTGAGTGTTATCTGTACGTTATGTCATTGTTAAATTTATTGTGAAATAGGCTCAAGTTTACCCATTCTTTTTAATGTTATTTTCGATATGTGTCACGTCTTGTGGTGCTAATTTGTTGTTTTTTATGAAATGTGTTATAAAAATAAAATTATCTGGTGACCACAGGTTTCAGGAACTTATTAGTCCAAAAATATTATTTGTTTGTACAATTTGCGAAAAGAAATTATCGAATTCTATTCTTCTATTCTATTTGATTCGCCGGTAATCCCGGCCCGGGTCTCTTCCATTTTGGTGACCCGGCATTGGCTCCCCGGGTAGGGAAGTGACATTTATCGTTACTTGCACCTGTGTGGCAGGTCTTCAGCAGGAAGGGGGGGGTACCTCACCGGCCCTATGGCCAGATGACGTACCAAACGTTAGTGTGCACTAACAGTGGCTGGTGTGCAGTGCAATGGAGGCCCAAAGCAGGCCCTCGCAGCAACTTCAGCGGGGGGGCGGATGACATGCAAGGACTGGAAGTAAGGTTTCCAAGTCCCTGACAGCTAAGTACACAAGATGTGCTGCCTCATTCTCTCGGGTCTGCCCTACTGGGGTCATTGGGAAGTGTCTACGGCGAAGGGGCATCGTAGCCGGGCAGTCTAACAGGTAGTGACACCCGAATCTGCATGACAGTGTCTTCCATTGCAGACACTGCAAGGCTCCAGGCGGACATCAACCAAATCTTTCAGTGGGCTGCAGAAAACAATATGAAGTTCAACGATGAGAAATTTCAATTACTCAGATACGGTAAACATGAGGAAATTAAATCTTCATCAGAGTACAAAACAAATTCTGGCCACAAAATAGAGCGAAACACCAACGTCAAAGACCTGGGAGTGATTATGTCGGAGGATCTCACCTTCAAGGACCATAACATTGTATCAATCGCATCTGCTAGAAAAATGACAGGATGGATAATGAGAACCTTCAAAACTAGGGAGGCCAAGCCCATGATGACACTCTTCAGGTCACTTGTTCTATCTAGGCTGGAATATTGCTGCACTCTAACAGCACCTTTCAAGACAGGTGAAATTGCCGACCTAGAAAATGTACAGAAAAACTTTCACGGCGCGCATAACGGAGATAAAACACCTAAAATTACTGGGAGCGCTTGAGGTTTCTAAACCGTATTCCCTGGAACGCAGGAGGGAGAGATACATGATTATATACACCTGGAAAATCCTAGGGGGAAACTAGTACCGAACTTGCACAACGAAAATCACTCACTACGAAAGCAAAAGACTTGGCAGACGATGCACCCACCCCCCCAATGAAAAAGCAGGGGTGTCACTAGCACGTTAAGAGACCATACAATAAGTGTCAGGGGCCCGAGACTGTTCAACTGCCTCCCAGCACACATAAGGGGGATTACCAACAGACCCCTGGCAGTCTTCAAGCTGGCACTGGACAAGCACCTAAAGTCAGTTCCGGATCAGCCGGGCTGTGGCTCGTACGTTGGTTTGCGTGCAGCCAGCAGCAACAGCCTGGTTGATCAGGCTCTGATCCACCAGGAGGCCTGGTCACAGACCGGGCCGCGGGGGCGTTGACCCCCGAAACACTCTCCAGGTAAACTCCAGGTAAACAAGGGCTGCGGAACCATTCGGTCACAATGGGCACAGAGCTCCTCTCGTGCCCTTTCAACAATCCGCGCAGTGGTGGGATACCCTAAGTGTAGGCGGTGGATATGCACCCTCAGTTCCCTGGACTGTGTCCGAAGACTTGGAGGGGGCACCCTGCGGGTCGCCCTGACATACCAACAGAGGCTCCGTGACTCCCCAGGGTCAGGGAATGGGCGCCTCGCCGCACCAGCAGCCAACAGCGCAATCTGGCTGAGGCTGATGGAGATCGCAGCATGTGGCTGTGCCTCGAGGGTTGCAGTCCTAGCAGCCTCATCTGCAGCATCATTGCCAGGGATACCCACATGGCTCGGGATCCAGTTGATGGTAGCCCTGTGACCCTGGGCCATGAGAGTCTGCAGGTCACCCCGGATGGATGTGATTAAGTGTATGTTGTCCTTTGGCTCTCTGTGCATAAGGGCTTGGATTGCTGCCTTGGAATCAACGTGGATAATGGGGGGATGCTGATGGTCTGCAAGAACATGCCACAGAGCTTGTTGGATGGCAAAGAGTTCGGCCTGGAGGTTAGTTAGTTAAAGATTAGCCGGTATTCTCCCGGCCCGGGCCTTGTCCAAGTGGTGGGCCGGCCTTGGCTCCCTCTTTAGGGAGTGTCTGAGACCTAAGTCTCCCATGGGAGGAGGCACAAGCACCTCCTCATCTTTGGGACCAACTGTCCCCTGGCCTAGCCACAAGCTAGGCCTCTCTGGTCTGCCATCCACGCCGCAAGGGGGCTAATGGGAATGACAGTCTTATGAGCTAAAGGCTGGGGCTCAGGCACCTACCCTACCCTAGAAGGGTTAGGCATGGTGTCGATCGGCCTGGAGGATGGTGCAATGGTCTGGGAGGCGCCAACCTGCTGTCAGATTGCTGTGGAACATCCCAGCAGCTGTGAATTATCGAATTATTTATTATTATTAAATATTAGCCGGTATTCTCCCGGCCCGGGCCTTTTCCAAGTGGTGGCCCGGCATTGGCTCCCTCTTTAGGGAGTGTCTGAGACCTAAGTCTCCCATGGGAGGAGGCACAAGTACCTCCTCATCTTTGGGACCAACTGTCCCCAGGCCTAGCCACAAGCTAGGCCTCTCTGGTCTGCCATCCCCGCCCCAAAGGAGCAAATGGGAATGACAGTTCTTAGAGCTAAAAAACCGACTCAGGCAAACCCACCCTACCCCAGAAGGGTTAGGCATGGTGTCGATGAATTATCGATTATTATTATTATTAAATATTCGCCGGTATTCTCCCGGCCCGGGGCCCTTTTTCCCAAGTGGTGGCCCGGCCTTGGCTCCCTCTTTAGGGAGTGTCGGAGACTCAAGTCTCCATGGGAGGAGGCAACAAGTACCTCCTCATCCTCGGGACCAACTGTCCCCAGGCCTAGCCACAAGCTAGGCCTCTCTGGTCTGCCATCCCCGCCCCAAGGGGGCTAATGGGAATGACATTCTTATGAGCTAAAGGCTCGGGCTCAGGCACCTACCCTACCCTGAAGAGGTTAGGCATGGTGTCGATCCAAAAATTAAACGATTATTATTAAATTAAAGATTCGCCGGTATTCTCCCGGCCCGGGCCTTTTCAAGTGGTGGCCCGGCCTTGGCTCCCCTTTGGGGAGTTTTTGAGACCAAAAGTCTCCCATGGGGGGAGGCACAATACCCCTCATTTTTGGGACCAACTGCCCCCCAGGCCTACCACAACTAGGCCTCTCTGGTCTTCCATCCCCCCCCAAGGGGGCTAATGGGAATGACATTTTAGGGCCCCTAAAGGCTCGGACTCGGCACCTACCCTACCCTAGAAGGATTGGGCAGGGTTCGATGTAAATTATCGAATTTTTTATTAAAAAAATAATTATTTTTTATAAGTTCAGGAGCAAAGGTTTTAATAAAATCTTTTAATATTTAAAGAAGGGAAGAGCTTTTTAAAATTTTTTTAAAACAAAAAACATATTATTAAATTAAAGGCTGAAAAATGTACAATATTGTTTAAAAAATAAATAAAAAAAATTTTTAAAAATTTTCATTTTTTTAATTTGCTGGGTCTTTCAAGGGGAAACTAAAAATATTAAAGTGTGAGATTAAGCGCAACAATATTGTTGGATCATTTTTTTTTTTTTTTTATTTTATTTTAAAAAATGACATTACAAAAAAAATATGAAAACTCATTTAATCTATAAATTAAAACAATCCCCCCCTACAGTAATATTACACACCCCCACTTACACTCCGTGTGGGTAACCCCCCCTCCCAGTTCCCCCATCCTATACTTTAAAAACCAAAACCCATCGACACCATGCCCAACCTACTAAGGTAGGGTAGGTGCCTGAGCCCCAGCCTTTAGCTCTTTAAGATGTCATTTTTCCCTTTTCTCCCCGGGGCGGGGATGGCGACCAGAGAGGCCTAGCTTGTGGGTAGGCCTGGGGACAGTTTGGCCCCAAAAATAGGGGGTTCTTGTACCTCCTCCCTGGGAGACTTTGGTCTCAGACACCTTCCTAAAGAGAGAGCCAAGGGCCCGGGGGATCACTTGAAAAGGCCCGGGCCCGGGGGAATAAAACCGGTAATCTTTAACTAAATAATAACTAATACGATAATTCACGACACCCTGCCCAACCCAGCCACATCAAGTGACCCCCAGGGGAAAATTGGTAATGGTGGGATTATGACAAATTTTTTCCTTGATGGATGTATCCATGTGTATCCTACCCCCCCCCCCCTTCATTTAGTTAAACTAATATAATCTATCAGTCCCCAAATTTAATTTTAGGCTCTTGAGGT
>NC_069452.1:36073356-36105001 GCF_026875155.1 Cherax quadricarinatus | reverse complement strand
CAAAACCACTGAAACCCGGGGAGCATTAATTCCTGCAATTTTCAATCGTAATTAGTGCCCTGCCTGCCCCTCAGAAATTCCTAACCAAGAGGGTAGTATCCCCTAGTATATTGCAATCAGACACTACTTCAGCGGCTCTGAGACACGGGTACTTACGGGGCATGCCCTTCTGTTGCACACCGGCCCACACTGAAACTCAACCCACAATCCCCAATAACGGGCCCAGAATCTACAGGAAAAAGGTGAGGTTTTGTTTACTGTAGGGGCTGATGGGGAGTCATCTATGGTACATCGAGGTGCCTCTACCAGTTTTCCCCCGGGTCTCAAATGTGAAGAACGTGGGGGGCGCCCGTCGCTGACAGGCACTCTTGTCATTGGTGTCTGTTTTGGGGGCTGATGTGCGTCCTGGGGGAAGTAATGGGAAGCTGGAGGTGCTGCCTGGGAGACAGAAATGGTGAAGCTGGGGATACTGTCCCGGGAGCGTAATGGGGCTGGGGTTTTTTCCCGGTATCGGGAATTAAGCAGGAAGGAAATAATTAAATGACCTCTAGGGGCAGGGCCATAGAGGGAAACAAATGATCAAAAATAAGAAAAACCCAAAATTGCAACTAGAAAATTTCCGAGGAAATAGCAAACAAGAGGCCCACTAGCATAGTGGGGGTTTTTACCAAAAACACTGGTGGGAGCTCCATTTTTGGTGCTAGGGGATAGAAGTAAGACAGGGAAACTGCACCAACAGGGAATACAGTCACAGAAACCCAAGGAAACGGAAAACCCAACCTGTGCACATACTTGCCTCGGGACTGCTGGCATGGGAAATCTGGGGAAAAAAAGATGGGACTGAACTAGACCACCCTAAAAATGCATGCCCATTGACAACAGGGAAAAAGCAAACCCCTTTCCCGTAAGCTTTTTCACCGAACTTGTACCTCTTCATACAGGAAAAAACTGTGCTATAACTTTAAAATTTCCAGGCATACCCTCTTAAAGGGGGCAAAAAAATACAAAAAATCCAGGCCATTGGAAAACCTGGGTAGCCACAGCCACTCAAGGGAGAGGTTTTTTAGTCCCAGGAGGAAAAAAAAAAAGGGGGCGGGAAAATGGCAGAAATCGAAACCCCAAAAATCCAGTCATTCCTGGAGGGGAAACCCACCCGAATTTCCCATGACAGTGCCCCTTCCATTGCAGACACTCCCAAAAGCCCCAAAGGCGGACATAAACCCAAAAATTTTTTTGGGGGGGTGCAGAAAACAAAAAAGGAATTAAAACGATGAGAAATTTCAATTCCTCAGATTGGAAAACCCATGAGGAATTAAACCCTTCATAAAGGTCCCAAAACAAATTCTGGCCAAAAAAATAGAGCAAACACCAAGACAAAAGCCCCTGGGATGGATCAGTCGGGGGGTCTCACCTTAAAGGGGACCATAACATTGTAAAAACCCAAACTGCTGGGAAAAAATGACGGGAGGGTTAATGAAACCTTCAAAACAAAGGGAGGCTAACCCCTGATGACACTCTTCAGGTCACTTTTTTTCTATCTAGGCTGGAATTTTGGGCTCCCACACTAACAGCATTTCCCAAGGGCGGGTGTTTTTTGCCGACCTAAAAAAAATGTACAGAGAATTTTCCCCGGCGCGCATAAGGGAGAAAAAAACACCTCAATTATTGGGGGGCGTTTTGGGGTTTTCCTAAACCTTATTCCCGGGAACGCAGGAGGGAGAGATACATGATTATTAACCGGGAAAAAACCTAGAGGGCTTTTCCGAACTTGCACACGGGGAATCGGGGTCACTACGAAACCCAAAAGACTTGGCAGACGATGCACCACCCCCCCAAATGAAAAGCAGGGGTTTCACTAGCCCTTTTTAAGAGACCATACAAAAATGTGGTCGGGCCCGGGGGACTTTTTCAACTGCCTCCCAGCCACTTTGGGGGGATTCCCAACAGACCCCGGGCAGTTTTCCCAAGCGGCATGGACAACACCTAAAGTGGGTTTTCCGGGCCCGGGGGGGGGCCTGGGGCTGTACTTTGGGTTTTTGCGTGCGGGCCACGAAAACCAGCCTGGTTAAATCAGGCCTGATCCACCAGGGGGCCTGGTCCACAGACCGGGCCGGGGGCGTTGCCCCCCGGAAAACTCTCTCCATTTAAACTCCAGGTAAACAGTCGAGGCCTCCACCCAAAAACCAACAGTTACAGATATTAATCCCGGGAAAAAAAAATTCCCCCCCCTCCCAAACCAAAAACCCCCAAAGCCCGAAAACCCTTCTTTTTTGGCAAATAAACGGGGCCCAAAACCCGCTCCCAAACAAAAAAATACCTTTCATTTGGGAAACTGCTTGCAGAGGAAAAAGGCAAGGGTTCGGGGTTTTTCCACTGAGCCCCCAAAAAAGGATCCCTTGGAAACGAAGTAGGGACCCCAGGTTAAAACCCATACAAAAGTGCAAAAGTAAAAGGAAAAAAGGGGGGGGGTTTGGGCCTGTACATTGCGGGAGTCATTTTTTGGAAACAGAATTTGAAATTTGCCTCAAAGGACGTAGTGGAAGTTTTAGCTAAAGGTGGAGAACCAAAAAACCCAACCCTTGGGTGGAAAGTCTACAAAGCCCCCCGGATGAAAAACCCCAGAAATTTCCCAGGAACACTTTTAAAAAATTAAACCGGGGGTTTTGGAAAATTTTCCCAGTTTCCCTGCCCCCAACATCTTGCCCTGGGGGTTTTCAACTTAAGGCACCAAAATGGAGGAATATAGCAAATAATTTTGTTGAAAGAAAAAAACACCAGGGGGCGCTCTGTAAAAAAACCCACTCACACGAGTTTTTAAATCTCTGCACAAAAAAATTTAAATTTAAAAACCCGAAAAAAATTGGCCTTACAAGACGGGGAGAATACACTAGACCCCCTCTTCACCAACAATGATGATCTGAAAAAAATGTCACCATTTAAAAAAACAATATACTCAGTCACAACAAATTGAGGTTAGACATGTACATGGAGCCCAACCGACAAAATGGACTTTCATGAGGGACCCTTCCCCAAAAATTAAACTTCAATAACAAAAAACAAAAAGTGGGACCCCCTTAAACCCAAGTCCAAACCCGATAAAAGCGGGGAAGATTTTACTAACAAAAAAACAAAACCCAAAATTTATGCCTAAACAGATTAACTCGGTGGCACTCAATGTATGCAAAAAGGCTTTTTCCCTCTAAAAAAAAGGAAAGGAGTAGAGAAAAATTTGAAAAGACAGGCGTTTCCTTTTTTACGGGGCGAGGGAAAAAGAATAACGAGCGGCAAAAAGGGGTCAATAAATCTAAAAGGCGCGGGGAGGCCACTGGTCAGAAAAAATTAAAAGGGCATCGAAATTTAAAGCAAAAAGGGAATCCTTTAGGAGTCGGAATCGCGGGGGGGAAAAAAAAAGCCAAAAAATTGAAATCGAAAAAAACCCCAAAAGGGTTTTTTCTTCTCCTTTTGCCAAATAAAAAATCAAAGAACAACCCCCAGTTTTTGGGGCCCCCTACTTAAAACAAAGGGGTTTCCTACACAGATGACAGAAAGGAAATGAGTGAGCACTCAAGTCCCAAGGGGGGAACTCATTTTTTAGAAAGGGCCGCAAACCAGACTGGAGTCAAAAACCAAAATAAATTTTTTTAGAGAGGCCACAAAATTTGATTTAACACAACCCCTATCCGATGTTATTTCCTAAAACCCGCCAAATGACGCTTCAAACAGGCGAAAAAAGGGACATGCCCTTCCCAATCTCTCCCCCCAGGGCCAAAACCCCATGGAACTCTTTTGTTCATCAAGAACTCCCCAAAAAAACCCCCTATCACGAGCCTTTTCCACCCTTGGAGAGGGAGCATGGCCCGGGGGGTTTCTTTTCCCTCGTTACAAAAAAAACAACAGCATACCCCACTCCCCCAAAGGGGGCAGTAAAGCAACGCAAAGAATACAGACCAATAGCACAAAACATCCCTTTATCAAAAAAATTTTTAAAAGGGGCCCCTTTAAGAAGCAAGATCAACCCCATCTGAAACCCATCAGTTACCAACCCCGGGCAACAGGGGTTTTTAAAAAAGGGGTGGGCTCCGTCGTCTCAACTACGGGTAAACTACGAAAAGGTCCAAAATTGAACTATAAAAAAAAAAAATGCAGATGTAATAATTACGGGACTTTGCAAAACCCTTTTCGACAAGTGGGGCCATGGCGTAATAGCGCACAAAATGGCCCCAAAAAGGGAATAACGGAAAAAATCGGTCGATGGATTCTAAAATTTCCTCACTAACGAACACAGAGAGTAGCCCGTCAACAGAGAAAAGTTCCGGGGCCCGCTTCGGGGGAAAAGTCTGTCCCCAAAAGGCACAGTACACCCCTTCTTGTTCCTCATCCTCATATCCGACATAGACAAGGATGTCGGGCCACAGAAACCGTGCCCTTCCTTTGCGAGACACCCGAATCGCATGACATTGTTTTCCCAAATTGCGGGACACGAAAAGGCCCCGGGCGGCCCAAAACCAAATCTTCAGGGGCTGCAAAAACAAAAAGAAGTTCAACAAAGGAAAAATTTTTAAATTCTCAGTAGGTTTAAAAAATGGGGAAAATTTTAAAAAATTTTCCCTAGAGTACAAAAAAAAATTTTCCTGGCCAAAAAAGGGGGAGCAAAAACACCAACGCAAAGACCTAGGAGTGTTTAAAATGTGGGGGAAAATCTCACCTTAAAGGGACCTTTAAAAATTGAAATAAATGCATTGCTAGAAAAATGAAGGAGGGATAATAGAACCTTAAAAACCAAGGGGGGCCAAGCCCATGAGGGAATCTTCAGGTCACTTGTTCTATTTTGGGCGGGGAATATTTTTTGCATTTAAACAGCCCCCTTTCAAGGCAGGTGAAATTCCGCCCCAAAAAATGTACAGAGAACTTTCCCCCGGCCCCGAAATAAGGGAGAAAAAACACCTAAATTACTGGGGCGCTTGGGGTTTTCCCAAAACCCTTTTTTTTCCCGGGAAACGCGGAAAGGGGGGAGATCCCATGATTATAATCCACCGGAAAACCCTTTAGGGGAAATTTAGAAAACCAAACTTGCCCCCACAAAATCACTCAACTCAAAAAGCAAAAATTTGGCAACGATGCACCACCCCCCCAATAAAAAGCAGGGGTTCACAAAGCACTTTAAGAGACCATAAAAATAAGTTTAGGGGCCCGGGACTGTTCAACTGCCTCCCACACATAAGGGGGATTACCAACAGCCCCCTGGCAGTTTTCCCAAGCGGGCACTGGACAAGAAAACCCTAAAGACAGTTCCTAAATAAACCCGGGCTGTGGCTCGTAGTTGGTTTCGTGCGCCAGCAGCAACAGCCGGTTGTCAGGCGCTAAATCCACCGGGAAGGCCGGGTCACAGCCCGGGGGCCGCGGGGGCTTTTACCCCCGAAACTCTCTCCGGGTAAACCCCAGGTAAACACCCCGTGTCTTCCCTTTGCAGAGGGACCCCCCAAAATTCTGCATGACAGGCCCTTCCATTGCGGACACGGGCAAGGCCCCAGGCGGACATAAAACCAACCTTTCAGGGCTGCAAAAAAACAATATAAAGGGTTTCAACGATGAAAAAATTTAAATTTACCAGATATGGTAAAAAAGGGAAAAATTTTAAAATCTTACCCAGAGTACAAAACAAATTCGGGCCCAAAAAAAATAGGGGCGAAACCCAACGTCAAAGCCCTGGGAGTGATTATGTGGGAAAGGAAATTCACCTTCAAAGGCCCCAAAAACATTGTATCAATGCATCTGCTAAAAAAATGCCCGGATGGAAAATGAGAACCTTAAAAAACTAGGGGGGCCCCAAACCCCATGATGAATTTTTTTCGGGTTCACTTGTTCTATCTAGGGGAATTTTGCGCACTCAAACCAGCCCCTTTTTCAAGGCGGGTTTTGAAATTGCCGCCCTTTAAAAAATGACAAAAACCTTTCAGGCGCGCATAACGGGGGGGGGATAAAAAAACCTCAATTACGGGGAGCGCTTGAGGTTTCTAAACCTGTTTTCCCCCTGGAACGCGGGAGGGGAGAGTTACATGATTATATACACCGGGAAAACCCTTTGGGGGACTATACCAAAACTGCACCCAAAAAACCCACTCACTACGAAAGCAAAAGACTTGGCAGAGGGATGAACCACCCCCCCCCATGAAAAGAAAGGGGTGTCAAAGCATTTTAAGAGACCAAAAAAATAAGTGGGGGGGGCCCCGAGACTTTTTCAACGCCCCCAGCACCTAAGGGGGTTCCCAACAACCCCTGGCGGGCTTCAAGCGGCCCTGGACAAGCACCAAAAGGGCCCTTTTTCCTGACCCGGGGGCTTGGCTCGTATTGGTTTGCGTGCAGCCAGCAGCAACAGCCTGGTTGATGGGGGCGTGATCCCCAGGAGGCCTGGTCACAGCCCGGGGCCGGGGGGCTTTTAAACCCCCAAACTTTCCCCAGGTAAACTCCGGGAAAACGCTATTCTGCCCTTTGTGACCCGCGCCTCCTCAATAAAGGGCTGGGGCTGCCAGTTCCCCTCTAACTTATCCTAGTGTTTGCCTAATTAGGGGCCTTAACTACCTTTTTTAAAGTCTTAGGTCTATTTTAAATCATTATCTACAGATGCCTTAGTAAACCTAATTTTAGTGTATTTCCAAAAAACTACCTACTCCTTTCACTGAAGAGTAAACATAAATTTAAAAAAACAATGCCTTTCCAAAAATCCATCGCTTACAAGAGAGAAAGCTGTTTTTTTTGGGAGGGTTTTGGGCTGCCCCCGCCTCCGCCCGAAAAGCAATGCTGGAAACTGCCCTGTGGAAAAAATTTGGGACCAATAAAAATTTTCCCCGTTTGGTAAGGTTAAATTTTAAAATAAGATTACCCTTCAAGGGGAAAGGGGTAAAGGTAGTTTTGCTGATAGGGAAATTTAAAATTTGGTTTCTAAGGGGAACTGTAGATAATAAAAATGTAGACCTAAAAACCTTAACATAGGGAGTAATAGGCTGATAATATAGGCAAAAAACCCAGGGAAAATTTTGCTAGGGGGGGAACTGGCCCGCCCAGTTTGAACGAAGAGGAAAGAGGGGGCCCGGAAGAGAGACCACTCGTTCTTTTTAAAACAGACACAACCGGGGCAAGACGTGCCGTGATCACAGACGGGGGCCCCCTCCCCCGTGTCTTTACATTCGAGAAACCCGGGGAACCCCTTTGGGGAGGCCCAAATCGATGTACCGTTAAAGATGACCTCCCCGTGGGGCCCCTACAGTTTAAACAAAACCCCCACTTTAATTTTCGAAATTTTTGGCCAGTGTTGGGGAGAATTTGAGAGGGGTTTTTATCTGTGGGCCTGTGTTGCAGCTGGGGGTGCATGCCCCGTAAGTACCAGTTTTTCTCTCGTCTATTTTAAGCTAGTGTCCGTGTCCCGATGTTTTACCCAGGGGATTAAACACCCTCTTGGATATAGGAATTTTTTGAGGTTTAAGGCAGGTCACTAATAACGAAGAATATTGCAGGAATTTAAAGGGTCCCAGTTGCACTGGTTTCGAGGGGAAGGCCAAAGGGGCTAAGGCTAAAACTTTTGGGGGAAATTGAAGTCAAGATATAAACCCGCAACACCCGGTTTAATTAGTCCCCCTTTTTATTTTCATTTCAGGCGAGTTTCCCGCAACCCCAATCATTTGTGAAATCTGTCCTAAAGCCCCCTTGTAGGCTGAGGTACCCCCCCCAGAGCTCGGTTGGGGCAACAGAGTTTTCCAGGGGAGGCGACTCACTAGGAGGCCAAGGGCCACCCCAAAATTTTTACAAAAGTGGTCCTTTTAACCGGATTTGGGGAAAAGCTAAAGGGTTTAAACTGTCATAGCTAGGCACAGTTAGGAACCCTTTTAAAAGGGGTTTGGTTAAGTTTAAACACACCTAGGGCCAGAAATTACACAAGGGGTAGGTCAAATGGGCTATACAAAACAAGTTTTTATTTGCAGTAATTTACAGGCAGGCCCGGTGGGGTAGAGAAGCTTGGGGAATTTAATTATTTACAGTGGGTTGCAAAGGGAATCCAGGGGTAGGAGACTTGGGGTGTTAAAATTTTTACAGGGGGAATTTTTCAAGGTAGCCACAGTTAGGCTAGGGTTGTGGGAATATTTTCAACAGGGTTTAGTAGCAAGGGGCAGATTTAAAAAATAGTTATTTATTTACAAAGGGATTTCTTTAAAACTAGGGTTTAAAATTTAAATTTTTAGCACACTATTAGGTTAAAGGGTTTACCTTATCCAAACCATCCACGCTAGACTGAATAAGCTAGGCCAAGCTTGGGTTTCATACATTTTTTCTTTAAATGTTTCACAAGTTGGAAATTTTTTGAATTTTTTTTTGTGTTAACCCCGTGATTTTAAAATTTTTATTTCTGCACCTTTTTTTTTGTGCGATTTTTTCATTGGTTTTTTGATTTTTATGTTAAGTAGGATTTGTGAAAGGGACCCGAACTAGGGTTTAAATCCTGCAAATTTTTGCTGGCATTGTACAGGAAAGTGTAAGGTTAAAACTTTCACATTTATTTCACATTTTGATTTGGGGTTTGGAGAACTAACAGTGTAATTTTAAGGGCCCAAATAGAGGGCAAAAATAAAAAAAAGCGAATTTTTTAAAACTTGTTGAGAAAAGGGCCCCTTTAGACTCGTTTTTATTCTTACCTAACACCGTGGGTGTGCCCGTGGGGTGGAATGGGGGAAAATACAATTTGTGTCCCCCACTCCTCATTAAACTTTTACAATGGCAGATAGGAGTTCAGGAGAGTCTGGGTTTAGTGTTTTTCAAAATTTTAAAAAGATCCCGTGGCGGAAGCAAAAGGGCAAACTGAAAGAAGCATAACAGGTGGCAAGGCTACTTGCCAATTTCAGCCCCAAAGTAGACTGCGATGATTTGCAAGACTGCTTGAAGAGTTTGGGGGAAAAAAAAGGGGGAAACCTATGAACAAGGATTCCCGCATAATGAGCTAAAAGGCTATTGAGGAAAAGAAACCCCCGGTTAGCTTCCGCAGGCTCTGGACGAACTCACTAAGGAGGGTTAAAATTTTTCAACAGGAGATGAATTGTACAAAAATAAGGTTTAAATAAAATTTAAAAGGGTTGTAATTTTTAAAGGGGGGGGGGTTTAAAAACCACCCGGGACCCCAAACAGCCCCACACCTGTCAATATGTTGCCCCCAAATTTCCCCTAGTTGAATTTTTCCCAAAGTTCGGGCGGGAAACCCAACCAGTTAAAAAATTGCTTTCTGGCATCAGTTTTAAAAAACCCCAAAATGACAGGAAAAAAAATTTTTAGATGCCGTTCCCCAATTTGCAGTATTTGCAGTCCGGGGCTCAAGGGGAAAGCCCTTTTACCTGGTCCCGGGACTACCCGATTACTGACACAAATTTTCCAACATGCCCAAAAACCAATTTAAAAACATGTTTTGGGAAAAAAAAGAGGAGATAAAGGTTGCTATAATTTATCTGTTTTTTGGGCCCGAGGGTTTTTCCACATGACCGCAAAGCCTAGGAATTCTGTATTGAAATTATGAGCTTGGGCAAACAGTTTCAGAGATTTCATGATGGGATGATTTTAGAATGGGTCCTTAGCCCCGGTGATTCAGGGAAACTGGTAGCACTACAGTGCATGATTACACTTTAAAAAATCCCCAGAATAGGGTTTCCCATAAAACAAGTTAAATTTAAGGGGTTGGGGGTCTCAAATCTCACCTGAGTGTTTACCTAGAGTTTACCCGGGGAGAGTTTTTCCCCCGGGGCAACGACCCCCGCGGCCCCGGGCTGGGGCCAGGCCTCCTGGGGGATCAGAGGGCCCGATCAAAACCCGGCTGTTGTGCTTTGGGTGCACGCAAAAACCAACGTACGAGCCCCCAGCCCCCCCCCGCAGGGGAAATGACTTTAGGTGCTTGTCCAGTGCCAGCTTTAAGACGCCCGGGGGCTGTTGGTAATTTCCCCCCTTTTGTGGCTGGGAGGGGTTGAACTCCCCCGGGCCCCGGGAAATTATTGTATGGTTTCAAACGTTCTAAATGGGCACCCCTGCTTTTCATTGGGGGGATGGTGGATTTGTCTGCCAAGTTTTTTTCTTTCCCATTGGAGTGATTTTCGGTGCAAGTTTTGGTACTTTGTCCCTCTAGGGTTTTTTCCCGGGGTTTTAAATCCTGTATCCCCCCCTTCCCCCCTGCATTCCCGGGGAAAACCCGGTTTTGGCCCCCCCCCCCCCCCCCCCCCCCCCCCCCCCCCAAACCCCCCCCCCCCCCCCGGGCTTTAATTTTTAAACGGGTTTCCCGAATTTAAAGGGGTTTTATTGCGTTTTTCCGCCTAAAATTTTTGGGTACTTTTTTTGGGGGGGGGGCAATTTTCCCCCCCTTGAAAGGGGACGTTTTTTCCCCAAAAACCCCCTATAGGGGCCCCAGAAAATTTTCCCCGGGGTGGTCCTTCCCCCCAGGGGATTGGGAGAAGAACCCAAACCATTTTTTAGCCCGGGGCAGGTTTTTAATGCCCAGGTTGGGGGTCCTTTAAACCCCCAAACCAAAAAGGGGGAAAACCCCCCTAAAGGGAGTTGAGACGGGGCCCGTTTTGTGGAAAAACACGGGGGTTAAGCCCCCAGGGTTTGGGGCCCGGAAAAAGCCCCATCAACCCAAAAAACCCAACGGGGGACAACTAAGGGGGAACCGCAAGGGGGGGAAGCCAAAAGGGGCGAACGGGGCCCCCTAAAGAGTTTTGGGGGGGGCCCGGGGAAAGGGGGAATTTAAGGTTTCCCGTGGCCCTTTTCCCCCCAAATGCCACGAAGGGAAAAAAGCAAAAAACCCGGCCCAAAAAAGTGGGAAAAGCCAAAAAAAGAGTCAAACAGTTAGAGTTGGTAAAAACCACCAAATTTATTGGGGGTATTGAGTTTCCCCTTGGGGCCCTTCCCAAACCTTTTAAAAACGGGGGGTTAAAAGAAATGGGATGAAGGTTCTGGGAAAACAAAACCCCCTTTGGGTTTTTCCTCCTGGGGGACCTCCCCTTTAAAAAAGAACCCGTGTTCCCGGTTTTGGGTAAACCCAAATTTCAGGGCCCTTTCAAAACTGGGTAGGGTAAATTTCTGTTGGTCCAAAAAAATTGGGGGAACTTCCCGGGAATTCCCCTTTTGAAAGGGGTTTTTTTATTCCGGGGTGGGGAGGTGGCCCTGAAAACCCAGGGGGTGGCACCCAAACCCTGGTTTAAAAAAATTTTGGGGGTTTTCCCCCCCTATTCCTTTTTTTTGGGGCCTCCCTGTTCCAAAATTTAACCCCCCCAGAAGGAGCCCTTTTTGGGGGCTGCACCCCAAAAACCAAGGGGGCCTTTGAAAAAGTTGGGGGCATTGGGTTTGGGGGTTCCCCGGTTTATGGGGGGGCGCCAAAAACCGCCAAATTTTTGGTCCCGGGGGGAAATTTACAGGCAAGTAAATTTTCCCCAAGGCTCTTTGGGGTCCCCCCGGGCTTCCCCCCAAACCCCACTAAAAGGGAAGGGGGATGGAACTCCTTGGGAAAAGCCAATTTTGGGGGGAAAAAATTTTGGGTGTTTTCCCCCGGGCCCCGGCTTTTGGGCCCTTTTCCCTTTTCCCAAAGGAAAAGCTTTCCTTTATATTCTCCCTTTCCCCACCAAACCCTTCCCTTTAACCCTTTTTCCCAAGAACAACTACCCTTTTTGCCCCCCTTCCTTAAATTATGGGTTTTTGGGCAGCAAATTTGGGGGTTTTTCCCGGTTTCCCCTTAATCCCCCAAAATTTCTGCCTGCCCGGAATCCCCATGGTTAAGTAATTCTTTATACGCTTTTCTGTTGGGGGGGGGGTAAACCCCCAATTCCATTACTAAAATAAGGCCCTGGGGGTTTACCAAACCCCCCCACCCTTTTGGGAAAAAACCAAATTGCTTTTCTTCAAACCAATTTTTGACCCAAAGGATCCTGGTCCCCCAGTTTTGAAAACCGGGGAGCCCCCTTTCCCCGGGGCCAGGGAAATGGTGGTCCCCCCGCCCCTTTTAAAAACCCCCGTTTTGGGCCCCCTTTCCCCAAACCAAAAAAACCCTTTTCCCCGGTCCCCTTTCTCTCCCCCCTTTTTTCTTTGACTTCCTTTTTGGGGTAACCAAGGGCCCACTTTCCCAACCTTTTGTTCAGCCCCCCAATTTGGTTTGGGGGTTTTCGCCCCTTAAAATTTTTTAAAAACCCCTTCACACCTAACTCCCCAAATTTTTAACTGCTGCGGCCAGTCCTTTGTGGTAATGATTTGGGGCAGCTTCTTCACTAAAAGACTAAAATTTTCTTTTGACCCCGGGGCAAACCCTGACTGTCACATTGACTATGGTAAGCCCCTGCGGGGACTTCCCCCAAACCCTTCCCCTATGTCAACTTTACCACTTGTCTTCTGCTTCAACCTAATTGTAGACTCTCTTTTTTAAAGGATCTCTGTGCCCCACTTTTTGAAGAAAAAAACGGGTTGTTTCAGATTTTTTTCCCCATTCGAAAACCACCGCCTTATGGGGGAAGGCCCCGAACCTTGAAACTACTCCCCAGAATAAATTCCCGGTCCCCCACTCCCACACTCATCACTGCTTCCGACTCGTCCTTGCTCCCACCCTTTCTTGGGGTTTGCTCCCTTAGCTTGTGCTGATCGGGGTTTCATTAGGACACAGTGCATGTGGTGCCTACCTTTCCCCGGCACCCCCCGACACTCATTGATTTGGGCGTTACAGCCCCTGGCAAAAGTTCCCCACAACACTTGAAAAAAGCCCCAACCCCCTTTTGGGGTAAACCCCTTTTGTTATGGTGGGAAGCTGTACCCCCTGAACTGGGTGTTCTTCACAAAAATCACCGGCTCATACTGGCCACTTTAGTGGTTTCTCCCAGGCCCTGTGGTGGGGGACTCCCCGGGGGATAAACGTGCTCCCCCTAGAAGGTGGTGGTTTAGGTCTATCTCTCGAATTTTGGGGGGAGTTGCCGTTCTCCTTGGTAGGAAATTTTTCCCCCCCGCCCTGGCGGGGAATTTTGCTGCACACAACAGCCCTTTAAAAGGCAGGTAAAAACCCGGGCCTAGAAAATGTAAGAAAACTTTCACGGTGCGCAAAAAGGGATAAAACACCTAAATTACTGGAGCGCTTGGGGTTCCTAAACCTGTATTCCGGAAGCAGGAGGGAGAGATACATGTTATTTAACTGGAAAAACCTAGGGGGACTTACCGAACTTGCACACGAAAATCACTCATACGAAAGAAAAAGACTTGGCAGACGATGCACCTTTCCCCCCCAATGAAAAGCAGGGTGTCATGCACTTGAGAGGCCTACAATAAGTGGCAGGGGCCCGAGACTGTTCAACTGCCCCCAGCACACTAAGGGGGTTTTCCAACAGCCCCCGGGCAGTCTTCAAGCTGGCACTGGACAAGCACCAAAAGTCAGTTCCCGATCAGCCGGGCTGTGGCTCGTACGTTGGTTTGCGTGCAGCCGCAGCAACAGCCTGTTGATCAGGGTTGTTCCACCCCGGAGGCCTGGGCACAGACCGGGCCGCGGGGGCGTTTTACCCCGGGAAATCTCTCCAAGTAAACTTAGGGGAAACACTAGGGAATTTTGAGTCCCCCAAAACCCCTTTAATAATTTGTTTTTTCATGAACCTATTTATCGGATATTTTAAGTGTAACTCATGCACTGTAGTGCTAGCCAGTTTCCTCTGAATCACCTGGCTAAGGACCCATTCTGAATCATCCTCATCATGCAAATCTCTGAAACTGTTTGTCAAGCTCATAATTTCAATACAGAACTTCTCTAGGCTTTGACGGTCATGTCGGCAAGCCTCTAGATCCAACAACCGATAAAGTATAGCTACCTTTATCTCCTCAGTGTTGCCAAACATGTCTTCTAATTGGTCTTTGGCATGTAGGTAATTTGTGTCAGTAATCTGGTAGTGCCGGACCAGGTATAAGGCTTTACCCTTGAGCTGCGACTGCAAATACTGCAACTTGACGGCATCTGACAAATCGTTCCTGTCATCTATCTGGGCTTTAAACTGATGCCAGAAAGCAATGTACTGTGTTAAGGTTCCGTCGAACGTTGGTAAATTCAACTAGGGGCAATCTGGGCAACATCAAGACTCACGTCCTGGAAGCGATTAACCAACGATTCATATACCGTTGCAGTGAGCAGTTTCACGAAGATTCTATGTGCTCCATTTAAAGCCACTCCATATAATTCTCCATCTTGAATTCCATACGTCTCTCTGATGATCTTAGGTAAGAGAACCTGCGCTGAACTCGGCGAAATCGTTCCCAGGAGAAGCTCAATACCAATAGTATTAATCTTGCGTCTATGACAAACCGCCATGTTGACAGCAGTAATTTTCCTGAGGTGTCAACAGAGGCTCAAAAACCATCTCCTCACACCACCACTGACAGGCAACTGAGGAGCGTCTGCGCAGTAGCTCCTCTCGGCCCGATAGCGAAGAGGACAATAGTGTAGGCTGTGTACTTGTGTAGCACTGTACTTAGCAGCAGAGTGTAGGTTGTGTACTTGTGTAACACTGTACTTAGCAGTAGAGTGTAGGTTATGTTAGGTTACTTTTAGTGTCATTGTAGTAGCAACTAACCAGTATTATAATGGTACTTAGTGGAGTGGAGTGACTTTCATTAGTTTCTTTTTTCTTGAAATACCAGACATATACTGTGAATTTCATATAACCTGTAGTTACCAGCGGTCGCAATATACACAACGAGAAGCAAATATTACTACAGAAAAAGCGTCCTTCCTCCAAAATTTCCACCATTCAGCTATAGTGATAATATAGCATTTATTGTGGTGGAGACGGAAAAAAAATAGAAAAGCTAGATACAGCGATTGATAAACAAGGGTGGAGGTCGACCGTTCGTCATTGTAGGAGCTGCCAGCAGTCACCGGTTTCTTCAACATGCAAGTTATACTTTTGTATCAATCAAATCACATATTACTCGGGTAGATAATTTCCAGTAGATCCTTCATGTGTTAGCCCAAATCACCGACCAGAATGTTTTAAATAAGCGACCCACTGATCAGATCAGATCGACTGGTCCGAACCCTTGACTGGTAAAAACCCTTGACTGGTCCGAACCCTTGACTGGTCCGAACCCTTGACTGGTCCGGACCCTTGACTGGTCCGAACCCTTGACTGGTTTCAAATGGTTTCATTGGACAATAAAGCAGACTGTAAACGGATGGGGTTGTAGGCGCCCTTATAAACACAAACATTAAATATATATCAGGAACGTGCACGGTAAGCTGTCCAATATACAAAAACAGTTAGAAACAGAAATACAAATAGCTAGAGCTTCATTTAAGGAGGTTATTAATAGAATATTCAAGAGGTTGCTAGTAGAATTGCAGTAAATCAACCATTCAAATCATTATGAAGCTGTGTGTAGTCTGTGGTCAGTCAAACAAACGGGCTTCCACATGGGTAAATTGTCATTTTTGTGGAAATTGGTGTCACGCCCCTTGTGCAGATATCCAAGAACTAGCTACAAGCAGTGTTAAAACAGGGAAATGTTTTTGGGTATGCCCAAATGAGATAAATCTGTTTACTAAAATCACAAGGGTATTAAAAGTGGACAACATCAAAGCTGCTTTCATAGAAAACCTGGAAGCTTTCTACAACAGATGGGGAAAATAAAAGTCTGGGCTGAATGGTACTGCCCTTGATACCGGCCATGTAGTCAGAAACTGTAAGGCTGGAGATGAAGTCCTGGTAGTCAGTAAATGTGGGGCTGATAGTGCTGTCCTGGGAGACAGTAATGGTGAAGCTGGAGGTGCTGTCCTGGGAGACAGTAATGGTGAAGCTGGAGATGCTGTCCTGGGAGACAGTAATGGTGAAGCTGGAGATTTTGTCCAGGTAGTCGGGAATTATATGCAGGAAGGAATACATATAAATGACCTCATAGGGGACAGGAGCCATAGTAGGGAAACAAGTGTAGTCAAAGATAAGATAAAACCAATATTGCAAACTAGAAATACCGCAGGAAATAGCAAACAAGAGGACTCCACTAGCAATAGTGAGGATATATTACCAAAAACAACTGGGGGGAGCTCCATTGTTGGTGCTAGGGAGGATAGAAGTAAGACAGGGAAACATGCACCAACAGGAATACAGTCACAGAAACCCAAGGCAAACGGAAACCAAGCCTGTGCACATACTATGCACTTGGTATCTGCTGGCATGGGAAATCTGGAAAAACAGATGGGACGTGCAACTATGACCACCCTGGAAAATGCCATGCCCATATGACAACAGGAAAATGCAAACTCCCTTCCTGTAAGCTTTTTCACCCTGAACTGTGTACCTCTTCAGTACAGGAAAGACTGTGCTATAACTTAAATTGCCAGGCATACCATCTAAAGGGGACAAAAAGATACAAAACATCCAGGCCATGGGAAAACCTGGGTAGCAACAGCCACTCAAGAGGGAGAGGTTTTTTAGTGCCAGGAAGGAAAAAAAACTGGCAGGAAATGGCAGAAATCGTACACCAAATCCAGTCATTCCTGGAGTGGAACCAAACAACAAAATACCTTTCATCTGTGGACTGCTTGCAGAGGCAAAGGCAATGTTCGCGGCTTTCACTGAGACCCACATAAAGGATCACTTGGACAATGAAATATGGATCCCAGGTTACAACCTATACAGATGTGACAGAGTGAACAGGCAAAAGGGGGGGGGGGGTGGCCTGTACATTGCAGAGTCACTTGTTTGCACAGAACTGCTTAATGCCTCAAATGACGTAGTGGAAGTTTTAGCAGTAAAGGTCGAGAACCAAAACCTAGTCATTGTGGTAGTCTACAAGCCTCCGGATGCAACATCCCAGCAATTCCAGGAACAGCTGTTAAAAATTGACCACTGTCTGGAAAATCTTACAGCTCCTGCACCCAACATCTTGCTCCTGGGGGATTTCAACTTAAGGCACCTAAAATGGAGGAATATAGCAAATAATATTGTTGCAGTAATAACACCAGTAGGCAGCTCTGATGAAAACTCACACTCACACGAGCTTTTAAATCTCTGCACAAAATTCAATTTAAACCAGCAAATAATAGAGCCTACTAGACTGGAGAATACACTAGACCTCATATTCACTAACACTGATGATCTGATAAGAAATGTCACCATATCAAAAACAATATACTCAGATCACAACATAATTGAGGTTCAGACATGTATGCAAGGAGCCCCAGACCGACAAAATGAGACTAGTCACGAGGGAGCATTCACCAAATTCAACTTCAATAACAAAAACATAAAGTGGGACCAAGTAAACCAAGTCCTAACCGATATAAGCTGGGAAGATATACTAAGCAACACAGACCCAAACTTATGCCTAGAACAGATTAACTCGGTGGCACTCGATGTATGCACAAGGCGTATTCCTCTAAGAAAAAGGAGGAGTAGATGTAAAATAGAAAGAGACAGGCGCTCCCTTTACAGGCGACGGAAAAGAATAACAGAGCGGCTAAAAGAGGTCAATATATCTGAAATGCGCAGGGAGACACTGGTCAGAGAAATAGCAAGCATCGAACTTAAGCTAAAAGAATCCTTTAGGAGTCAGGAATCGCGGGAAAAAACTAAAAGCTATAAATGAAATCGAAAGAAACCCAAAGTATTTCTTCTCCTATGCCAAATCAAAATCGAGAACAACGCCCAGTATTGGGCCCTACTTAAACAAGATGGGTCCTACACAGATGACAGCAAGGAAATGAGTGAGCTACTCAAGTCCCAATATGACTCAGTTTTTAGCAAGCCGCTAACCAGACTGAGAGTCGAAGATCAAAATGATTTTTTATGAGAGAGCCACAAAATTTGATTAACACAAAGCCTATCCGATGTTATCCTGACGCCAAATGACTTCGAACAGGCGATAAATGACATGCCCATGCACTCTGCCCCAGGGCCAGACTCATGGAACTCTGTGTTCATCAAGAACTGCAAGAAGCCCCTATCACGAGCCTTTTCCATCCTATGGAGAGGGAGCATGGACACGGGGGTCGTCCCTCAGTTACTAAAAACAACAGACATAGCCCCACTCCACAAAGGGGGCAGTAAAGCAACAGCAAAGAACTACAGACCAATAGCACTAACATCCCATATCGTAAAAATCTTTGAAAGGGTCCTAAGAAGAAAGATCACCACCCATCTAGACACCCATCAGTTACACAACCCAGGGCAACAGGGGTTTTAAAGAACAGGTCGCTCCTGTCTGTCTCAACTACTGGATCACTACGACAAGGTCCTAAATGCACTAGAAGACAAAAAGAATGCAGATGTAATATTTTACAGACTTTGCAAAAGCCTTCGACAAGTGTGACCATGGCGTAATAGCGCACAAAATGCGCGCTAAAGGAATAACAGGAAAAGTCGGTCGATGGATCTATAATTTCCTCACTAACAGAACACAGAGAGTAGTCGTCAACAGAGTAAAGTCCGAGGCAGCTACGGTGAAAAGCTCTGTTCCACAAGGCACAGTACTAGCTCCCATCTTGTTCCTCATCCTCATATCCGACATAGACAAGGATGTCACCCACAGCACCGTGTCTTCCTTTGCAGATGACACCCGAATCTGCATGACAGTGTCTTCCATTGCAGACACTGCAAGGCTCCAGGCGGACATCAACCAAATCTTTCAGTGGGCTGCAGAAAACAAAATGAAGTTCAACGATGAGAAATTTCAATTACTCAGATATGGTAAACATGAGGAAATTAAATCTTCATCAGAGTACAAAACAAATTCTGGCCACAAAATAGAGCGAAACACCAACGTCAAAGACCTGGGAGTGATCATGTCGGAGGATCTCACCTTTAAGGACCATAACATTGTATCAATCGCATCTGCTAGAAAAATGACAGGATGGATAATGAGAACCTTCAAAACTAGGGAGGCCAAGCCATGATGACACTCTTCAGGTCACTTGTTCTATCTAGGCTGGAATATTGCTGCCCCTCTAACAGCACCTTTCAAGGCAGGTGAAATTGCCGACCTAGAAAATGTACAGAGAACTTTCACGCGCGCAAAAACGGAGATAAAACACCTCAATTACTGGGAGCGCTTGAGGTTTCTAAACCTGTATTCCCTGGAACGCAGGAGGGAGAGATACATGATTATATACACCTGGAAAATCCTAGAGGGACTAGTACCGAACTTGCACACGAAAATCACTCACTACGAAAGCAAAAGACTTGGCAGACGATGCACCATCCCCCCCAATGAAAAGCAGGGGGGGTCACTAGCACGTTAAGAGACCATACAATAAGTGTCAGGGGCCCGAGACTGTTCAACTGCCTCCCAGCACACATAAGGGGGATTACAAACAGACCCCTGGCAGTCTTCAAGCTGGCACTGGACAAGCACCTAAAGTCAGTTCCTGATCAGCCGGGCTGTGGCTCGTACGTTGGTTTGCGTGCAGCCAGCAGCAACAGCCTGGTTGATCAGGCGCTGATCCACCAGGAGGCCTGGTCACAGACCGGGCCGCGGGGGGGTTGACCCCCGAAACTCTCTCCAGGTAAACTCCAGGTAAACAGTCGATGGCCTCCACTCCAAACCAACAGATACAGATACTAATGCCGGAAAAATCCCCCCCCCCAGTACCAACAATACCACCAGTCCGATAACATTCTTCTTTGCAAATATACAGGGTCTAAAGCCAGCAACAAACAACAAAATACCTTTCATCCGTGGACTGCTTGCAGAGGCAAAGGCAATGTTCGCGGCTTTCACTGAGACCCACATAAAGGATCACTTGGACAACGAAATATGGATCCCAGGTTACAACCTATACAGATGTGACAGAGTGAACAGGAAAAAGGGGGGGGGGTTGGTCTGTACATTGCAGAGTCACTTGTTTGCACAGAACTGCTTAATGCCTCAAATGATGTAGTGGAAGTTTTAGCAGTAAAGATCGAGAACCAAAACCTAGTCATTGTGGTAGTCTACAAGCCTCCGGATGCAACATCCCAGCAATTCCAGGAACAGCTGTTAAAAATTGACCACTGTCTGGAAAATCTTCCAGCTCCTGCACTCGACATCTTGCTCTTGGGGGATTTCAACTTAAGGCACCTAAAATGGAGGAATATAGCAAATAATATTGTTGCAGTAATAACACCAGGAGGCAGCTCTGATGAAAACTCACACTCACACGAGCTTTTAAATCTCTGCACAAAATTCAATTTAAACCAGCAAATAATAGAGCCTCCTAGACTGGAGAATACACTAGACCTCATCTTCACTAACAATGATGATCTGATAAGAAATGTCACCATATCAAAAACAATATACTCAGATCACAACATAATTGAGGTTCAGACATGTATGCGTGGAGCCCCAGACCGACATAATGAGAATAGTCACGAGGGAGCATTCACCAAATTCAACTTCAATAAAAAAAACATAAAGTGGGACCAAGTAAACCAAGTCCTAACCGATATAAGCTGGGAAGATATACTAAGCAACACAGACCCCAACTTATGCCTAGAACAGATTAACTCGGTGGCACTCGATGTATGCACAAGGTTTATTCCACTAAGAAAAAGGAGGAGTAGATGTAAAATAGAAAGAGACAGGCGCTCCCTTCACAGGCGACGGAAAAGAATAACAGAGCGGCTAAAAGAGGTCAATATATCTGAAATGCGTAGGGAGACACTGATCAGAGAAATAGCAAGCATCGAACTTAAGCTAAAAGAATCCTTTAGGAGTCAGGAATCGCGGGAAGAACTAAAAGCCATAAATGAAATCGAAAGAAACCCAAAGTATTTCTTCTCCTATGGCAAATCAAAATCGAGAACAACGTCCAGTATTGGGCCCCTACTTAAACAAAATGGGTCCTACACAGATGACAGCAAGGAAATGAGTGAGCTACTCAAGTCCCAATATGACTCAGTTTTTAGCAAAACCGCTAACCAGACTGAGAGTCGAAGATCAAAATGAATTTTTTATGAGAGAGCCACAAAATTTGATTAACACAAGCCTATCCGATGTTATCCTGACGCCAAATGGGCTTCGAACAGGCGATAAATGACATGCCCATGCACTCTGCCCAGGGCCAGACTCATGGAACTCTGTGTTCATCAAGAACTGCAAGAAGCCCCTATCACGAACCTTTTCTATCCAATGGAGAGGGAGCATGGACACAGGGGTCGTCCCACAGTTACTAAAAACAACAGACATAGCCCCACTCCACAAAGGGGGCAGTAAAGCAACAGCAAAGAACTACAGACCAATAGCACTAACATCCCATATCATAAAAATCTTTGAAAGGGTCCTAAGAAGCAAGATCACCACCCATCTAGAAACCCATCTGTTACACAACCCAGGGCAACATGGGTTTAGAACAGGTCGCTCCTGTCTGTCTCAACTATTGGATCACTACGACAAGGTCCTAAATGCACTAGAAGACAAAAAGATTGCAGATGTAATATATACAGACTTTGCAAAAGCCTTCGACAAGTGTGACCATGGCGTAATAGCGCACAAAATGAGTGCAAAAGGGAAATAACAGAAAAAAGTCGGTCGATGGATCTATTTAAATTTTCCCCACTAATAGAATACAGAGAGTAGTCGTCAACAGAGTAAAGTCCGGGGCAGCTACGGTGAAAAACTCGTTCCAAAGGCACAGTACTCGCTACCATCTTTTTCCTCATCCTCATATCGGACAAAACAAGGAGTCAACCACAGCACCGGTCTTCCTTGAGATGACACCCGAATCTGCATGACAGTGTCTTCCTTTGCAACACTGCAAGGCCCAGCGGACATCAGCCAAATTTTTGGGGGCTGCAGAAAACAATATAAAGTTAACATGAGAAATTTAAATTTACTAGATATGGTAAACATGGGGAAATTAAAATCTTCACAGATTTCAAAAAAATTTGGCCCAAAATAGGCGAAACCCAACGTCAAAGCCCGGGGATGATCAGTCGGGGATCTCACCTTAAAGGGGACCATAACTTTGTTCAATGCATCTGCAGAAAAATGACAGGAGGGGAAAATGAGAACCTCAAAACTAGGGAGGCCAACCCCCTGAGACATTTTAGGAACTTGTTTATTAGGCGGGAATATTGCTGCACACAACAGCACCTTTCAAGGGGTAAAAATTGGGACCTAGAAAATGTACAGAGAACTTTCCGGCGGCAAAAAGGAGAAAAAAACCCTCAATTATGGGAGTGCCTGGGGTTTCCCAAAAACCCTGTATTCCTGGAACCAGGAGGGAAGATACATGATTTATAACCCCTGAAAATCCTAGGGGAAGTCCAAACTTGCACACAAAAAATCATCACTCGAAAGCAAAAGACTTGGCAGACAGCCCTCCCCCCAATAAAAGCGGGATGTCATAGCACGAAAAAGGACCATACAGAAGTTCGGGGGCCCGAAGTTAAAACTGCCCCCCAGCACACAAAAGGGGGATTCCCAACACCCCCGGGCATTTTAAAGCTGGCACTGGCAACCCCTAAAGTCAGTTCCCTGACAGCCCGGCTGGGGCTCGTACGTTGGTTTGCGTGCAGCCAGAGAACACCCTGGTTGATCCTCTGATCCCCAGGAGGCCTGGTCACAGCCCGGCCGGGGGCTTGACCCCGGAACTCTCCCCAGGTAAACCCCAGGTAAATCATTAGTATAGTGTAAGATTCAGTAGATTGTAAGAGAAAATTTGTTTTCTTGCTCATCACCAGTGTCTTTGTTTTTAAATTAATATACAGTAGAACCTTGGTCATGAACGTTCCCGTTTTTCAGGCCGGGTTTACTTTAGATGTTCGGGAAATGAATTCAGTTTTTGGGGGCCCTTTAAGTGCATGATTTTTTACACGTGAAATATGGCACGGGGGTACATCAAAAAGAGTCTGTGTTTGTTTTTAGGTCGTGTGTCCTTTTAAAAGGTTTGGGTGGGGGAAAGTTTGAGTGGAGGGTTTTTGTTTGCTGTTTTGTTCTATGTATTGTGGCCATAGTAAGTGTGGTGCTTTATGTGAGAAAATTTTAGATTTTTGAATTTTGGGGATATGCTGTCGGGAGTGGGAATTTGTTTCTTTGTGATTGCAGCTTTTGTTGGGTTATTAAACCCCCCCCTTAGGTGTTGATGTTGCTGACCCCCATGCAAAAATTCCCCTAGTGAGATAAGGGTAGATAAATGAAGTACGTCAAGGAGATGATTGCAGGAATGTACCGTATCTTTGATAGTAGCCTACTGTCTTGAAGATTTTCTTGGAAATTTGTTGTATATTTCCACCAGGAGGCCTGGTCACAGCCCCGGGCCGCGGGGGGCGTTGCCCCCCAAACTTCTCCAGGTAAACTCCAGGTATGTGTCGAATTTGAGGCTCTGTCTAGGTGGATTCCTAGGAGTTTTCCCTCTGTAAGTCTTGTGATGGGTGATCCATTTAGTGTTATGTTAAGTGAAACATTTGCGTTTGTTCCAAATGAATGAGATAGGTTTTGTCAGCATTTGGGGAAGGGTTATTCGTTATCACCCAGTAGATATTTTTGAAAATTGAGCTTGAAATGTTGGAAGTAAGGCGGGTTTGGGGTGTGAGAAGACGTATGTAATGTCATCTTTAAAAAATATTGGTTTGGTAGCTGTGAATTTCGGTAGGCATGTGTAGTTTGAGAAAGAGGAGTATCCTAGGACACTTCCCTGTGGGACTCCTATTGGTTTGGGTTTGGGGGAAGGTTTGCACCATTTGCGAAACCCATTTTGGGCTTCTTTACAAAAATGACTTTAGGAGTTGAGGGGTGGCCTCTTTCCCAAAGTGTTTTAAAATTCGTGTGCAAAAATTCAGGGTGACTGTATAAAAAAGCTTTTGTTAAATAAAAAATTCCGGGGGGACTTCTTTTTTCTCGAGGGGGGAAATATTAGTTCCAGCAGGTATAATAACACTTTTGTGCTTTAATTTTACTGAACCCAAAAATGACAGGGGATTAGTATTTTGTTTGAGAAAAGGTAAAAAAGACCCGTCTATGGATTGTTTTTAAAAGATTTTAGGTTTAGTGGTAAGTTAAAAATTTGGTCTGCAGTATTAAAGCAGTTTGATCCCCCCCTTAGTGGATCGGGGTAACCCCGCTATTTTGAGAACTGCTGGGAAGTTGAGGTTCAAGGGATTTTTTGAAGAGTGTTGCATAATTGGTGCAATTTGTGAATTTTTTTGTACATAAAAGTAGCAAGCTGTTTATGTCTCCTGCCTTTTTCTTAAGGTAGGTCCCTGTAGGAGTCTGATGAACGGGTTTGAGCTTGGGATTTGCTTGCTAGATTCTTTCCTGTGGGGGAGAAAAAAACATTGAGTCTTTTGTTTCAGATGGTGGGGGTGGGGGTTTGTCTGATTTTTTTAATTTTTATTTTTTTTTTTGGGAATCCCATTTTTAGTTCCTAAATTTCGAAGGGTTTTCATGTCTTTTTTTTTTATATCCCCCTTGATGTTTTTTAATTTTTTTCATAATGCAATTTTTCAGACCTTCTTTCAGGTGGTAAGGGCTGAGAGTAACTTTAGACTGGTCTCTATTATTTGACACATTCTGTGCTTTTTTTTATATTGGTGTGTTATAGAGGTATGGGGTTCTTTTTAAAAAATTTTTAAAATATATTCATTAGATTTGTATATGTTTCCAAGCTCATTATGCCAGTCGACATTATTCATAGCTGCTAAAAAGTTATTTACAGCTGTTTCATTATGCGTCTAAAGGTACTTAGTAGTGACTTGGGGAATTTCCCTTTGGTTGGTTATAAAAGGTAGGGTTGGTTGTGGTGTTTCTGTGATTATCCTTTTTTTAAAGGAGATATGGGTTAGTCCAATGTGCCCCAATAAGGAGTTTTATTTGGGAGATTCTTATAGGTTTGATATCTTTTTGGTAGAAACAAGCATTGTCTATGTTTTTTAAATTTCCCAATTATTGGGGGTCCTGGTCATGTAGTAGATTTATGTGAAATCTCCTGTTAGTATTGATGTCTTTGTTCATATGTATCAGTTATCAAATTCCATAAATTTTTTACAAAGTGGCCCCCCAGGGGAAAGGGTTACTGTGTTGGGGGGCCTCTTGATTTGGGAATTGGATCTGTGCCCAGTTCCCCGAATTAAGCTGAAGCCCTTTCCCCATTCCCCCCCGGCGCTGTTTAATCCACGGGTTTTGCGCTTCCCCTTTTATGATATAATAATAATAATAATGATAATAAATAAAAATAAAAATAATAAAAATAAAATAATAATAATAAAAATAAAAATAATAAAAAAAATTCACTAAAGGGGGGAAAAGTTTTCTGGGTTTTTCTGAGATTTTGTAATGTGAGGGGTTTTTGCAGGTCTTTTTATTTAAAATTTTGCTAAATATATTCACGATGCTCATCCCCTTTTGCAAGAATTTTTGATACAGTCAAGTTTTTTGGTAGTATAAAGGTTTCCCCCCCCTTGCCGGCTGTCCCACAGTTGCGTATGGGGGTTATCCCGGGAAAGGATAGACATTTGTAGTGCCAGGCTTTTTTCCCGGTTTCGTGAGTGTGATGATTGAATATGGAATGAAGGGAATTTATAATGCTGTGAGGCTTCTAATTTTGTTCAAGGTTCTACATTGTAATTAAAGACATTTATTTATTGTTTATCTGAGTAATGTCTTCTGGGTTTACCTGGAGAGAGTTCCCGGGGGGAACGCCCCCCCGGCCCAGTCGTGACCCGGCCCCTTAGCTTGGTTGCTGTTAAAAAAATTACATTTTTGTTTGATTCGTGTAAATCATTTTTTAAAATGTTGATTCAGGGTCACGTTTGTAATCATAAAATGAGAGTGACTTACAAAAAGATTTTTGAATAGTATTGTACTGAATTAATAATTATGTACTTAATAATTTTTCTTATACTAATGGAACTTTACCCTATTTTTTTTTGGGGGAAGGAAAAAAATACGAATTACAGTTTCCTGTTTTAAGGTACAAATTTGAGAATTAATATTGAACTGTTATAGTTTTTGGGTTTTTACAAAGTTTTAGATTTTGAATAGTTTGTTTATGAACACAAAGAAAAAGAAATAAAGGAAACAAAAATTTATAAAAACTTGATTACGTAAATAAATTTAAAAAACAAGAATTTTAAATTTTTTTTTATGGAAAAGTTTTTAAAAATTTAAAATTGCACTGGGTTTTCAGTTTTTTTTATCTTTGTTTACAAAGTAAGCAAGTAATAGAATTATAATTAAAAAAAGAAATAAAAAAAACAAAAAAAGAGGATATTTCCTGGAGTTTACCCGGAGAAGTTTCCGGGGGGCAACCCCCGTGGCCCCCATCTGTACCAAACCTCATGGTAGATCAGAGCCCCCCGATCAACCAGGCTGTTTCTCCTGGTGCACGCAATCCAAAAGTACGAGCCCCAGCCCGGGTGGTCGGTACGCTTTAGTGCTTTTCCAGTGACTCGTAATCCCCCTTAAGTATGTGGGAGGCAGTTGAACAGTCTCGGGCCCTGACACTTTTTGTGTCTTTTAACGTGCTAGTGACACCCCTGCTTTTCATTGGGGGATGGTGCATCGTCTGCCAAAATCTTTGCTTTCGAGTGAGTGATTTTGTGTGCAAGTTCGGTACTAGTCCCTCAATTTTCCAGGTGTATATAATATGTATCTTCCCCCCTGTGTTCCAGGGGAAAACAGGTTTTGGAAACCCAAATGTCCCATAATTGAGGTGTTTTATTCCGTTATGCGCGCCGTGAAAGTTCTTGTCATTTTTTTTGGTCAGCAAATTTACCTGCCTTGAAAGGTCTGTTGTGTGCAGCAAAATTCCGCCTAGATAGAACCCAATGACCTGAAGAAATGTCATCAGGGGGTTGGCCTCCTAGTTTCGAAGGTTCTCATTTTCCCCTCTGTCATTTTTCTAGCAGAGCATTGATCAATGTTAGGTCCTTGAAGGTGGATCACCGACATATCCTCCCAGGTCTTTGCTTGGTGTTTCGCTCTATTTTGTGGGGCCCCGAATTTGTTTTGTACTCTGATAAAGTTTTAATTTCCCCGGTTTACCTATCTGGGAAATTGAAATTTTTTTTCGTTGAATTCCCTATTTTTTTCTGAGCCAGTTTAAGATTTGGTTTATGTCCGCCCGGAGCCTTGCAGTGTCCGCAAAGGGAAAACACGTCATGCAGTTCGGTGTGTCTGCAAAAGGGAAAAATGGTGCTAAGGTGACATCCTTGTCTAGTCAGCTATGGGATGAGAAACAAGATGGGGCAAGAACTGTGCTTGCGGAACAGAGCTTTTCATCGTACTGCCTCGGGGGTTTACTCTGTTGACTCTATCTTTTTATACGTTTGTGAGGAAATTAAGATAATCTTCCAACTTTTCCTGTTATTCCCTTTTGCACGCTTTTTTTTGTGCTATTAGCCTGGTCACACTTTTCGAAGGCTTTGGAAAGTTTTATATATTACATCTGATTCTTTTGTCTTTAGTGGGTCTAGGGCCTTTTCGTAGGATCCAAAAGTTGAGACAGCAGGACGACATGTTCTAAACCCATGTTGCCATGGGTTGGTAATGTGGGTATTAGATGGGTGGCGATCTGCTTCTTAGGACCCTTTCAAAGATTTTTATATTGGGTGTTACACTACGGTCTGCGTTCTTTGCTATTGCTTTACTGCCCCCCTTTTTGGGGTGGGGCTTTTGTCTGTTGTTTTTAGTAACTGTGGGACTACCCGTGTCCATGTCCCTCTCCATAGGATGGTAAAGCAGTGAAAGGGGCTTCTTGCCGTTCTTGATGAATATGGAGTTCCATGATCTGGCCCTGGGGCAGAGTGCAGGGCATGTCATTTAGTGCCTGTTCGAAGTCATTGGCGTAGGGTAAATCAGATAGGCTTGTTTTCCAAAATTTGTGGCTCTCTCATAAAAAATCATTTAGATTTCGTTTCTCATTCTGGTTAGCGGTTGCTAAAAGCTGATATTTCTAGGACTTGAGTACTCACTCATTTTCCCGCTATCACTGTGTAGGACCCCTCTTTTTTAAATAGCTGCCCAAAATTTTATGTTTTTTCTCGATTTGATTTGGGATAAGAAAAGAAATACTTTGGGATTCTTTCGATTTCATTTATGGCTTTTAGTTTTTCCCGCGATTCCTGACTACTGTAAGATTCCTTTAGCTTAGTTCGACGTTTGCTTTTTCTCTGACCAGTGTCTCCCTACCCATTTCAGATATATTGGCCTCTTTTAAGCCGCTCTGTTATTCTTTTCTTTTCCCCTGAAAAGGAAGCACCTGTCTCTTTCTATTTTACATCTGCTCCTCCTTTTTCTTAAAAGGAATAAGCCTTGTGCATACATCGAGGGGCCCACCGATTTAACCTGTTTTAGGCATAAGTTTAGGGTCTGTGTTGCTTAGCCTATCTTCCCCAGATTATAAGTTTAGGACTTGGTTTATTTGGGTCCCACTTTATGTTCTTGTTATTGAAGTTGAATTTGGTGAAGGCTCCCTCATGACTGATCTCATTTTGTCGTTATGGGGCTCAGCGCATACATGTCTGAACCTCGATTATGTTGTTTTCTGATATACTGTTTTTGATATGGTGACATTTCGTATCAGATCATCATTATTAGTGAAATGAGGTCCAGTGTATTTTTCCAGTCTAGTAGGCTCTATTTTTTCTGGTTTACCTGGAGTTAACCTGGAGAGGTTCCTGGATCAACGCCCCCGCGGCCCGGTCTGTGACCAGGCCTCCTGGTGGATCAGAGCCTGATCAACCAGGCTGTTACTGCTGGCTGCACGCAAACCAACGTACGACCCACAGCCGGCTGGTCAGGAACCGACTTTAGGTGCTTGTCCAGTGCCAGCTTGAAGACTGCCAGGCGTCTATTGGTAATCCCCCCTTATGTATGCTGGGAGGCAGTTGAACAGTCTCGGGCCCCTGACATTTATTGTATGGTCTCTTAACGTGCTAGTGACACCCCTGCTTTTCATGGGGGCATGTTGCATCGTCTGCCAAGTCTTTTGCTTTCGTGTGAGTGTTTTTTCGTGTGCAAGTTCGGTACTAGTCCCTCTAGGATTTTCCAGTGTTTTATAATCATGTATCTCTCCCACCTGCGTTCCAGGGAATACAGGTTTAGGAATTTCAAGCGCTCCCAGTAATTGAGGTGTTTTATCTCCGTTACGCGCGCCGTGAAGGTTGTCTGTACATTTTCTAGGTCAGCAATTTCACCTGCCTTGAAAGGTGCTGTTAGTGTGCAGCATATTCCAGCCTAGACAGAACAAGTGACCTGAAGAGTGTTCATCATGAGCTTGGCATCCCTCGTTTTGAAGGTTCTCATTATCCATCTGTCATTTTTCTAGCAGATGCGATTGATACAATGTTATGGTCCTTGAAGGTGAGATCCTCCGACATGATCACTCCAGGTTTAAGTTGAATTTTGTGCAGAGATTTAAAAAGCTCGTGAGTGTGTGAGTTCTCGTCTGAGCTGCCTCCTGTGTTGTCACTACAACAACATTTTTAACTATATTCCTCCATTTTATGTGCCTCAAGTTGAAATCCCCCAGGAGCAAGATGTTGGGGGCAGCAGGTGGAAGATTTCCAGACAGTGGTCGTTTTCTACACTTTTTCCCGGAATTGTTGGGACGTTGCATCCGGAGGCTTGAAGATTTGCGGGAAATGCTCAGCATAAAAAAGGGACTTTATAGTAGTATGTCATTGATGTCAGCTAAGTTTTATATACCTTGTACATATACTTGTATACCTTGTACATATACTTGTATACCTTGTACATATGCTTGTATACCTCGTACATGTACTTGTATACCTTGTACATATACTTATATACTTTGTACATGTACTTGTATACCTTGGTATAAACCTTGGTAATAAATACCGACAAGTTGGTTTAGAAAGACACGTAAGCAAACACTATAACCGCCCATGGAACAGCCCCTAAACAGTTCATAGTCTCCCATGTGGCGATTTTGCCACGAATACTCGCGGGCACTTGCATGAGTAAACATCAACGTTTCCACCATAAACACATCATCTATCAAGACCTCACTACGAAACGCAGCCCCACACCTCTAACTTCTACAGCAGGCGTCTACACTATCCCTTGTGGGTTCTGTCCAAAAATATGTAGGCGAGACAGGCAGAGATCTTGCAGTCCGCCTGAATGAGCATTGAAATCCCTCTAACAAGACGATGAAAGGGTACGCCTTGTCCTCCACAGAGACTCCACGGGGATTTGATGACTGGAACGAGGCACAACTCGTTCTAAACCGAACCAGACCTCAGACGCCGACGGTGCCTAGAAGCCTCACTAATCGCCGTCACCGACACTAAAAGAAAAGCAACACTGGAAACTACAAAATTTCAAAAACATTGGCATACATGATACTTTAAACAGCACCAACCCAACAACACAGGAGTCACATGATTTCATCGTCTACCCGTCCTCATCATAGGTAGAGGTTGTTTTTATAAGGACCTGCCTCGCATGGGCCAGTAGGCCTTCTACAGTGTTCCTCCATTCTTATGTTCTTATGACATTCCTCAGGTCACTGGCGTCACATCTCACTCCTCCGCCTATATATATAATGTCTTTCTACATCTGTATGTTAGAAGTGATCAAGGTCCAGGACCGAAACGTTTTCTAATAAATAAAGTTATAGTGTTTGCTTACGTGTCTTTCTAAACCAACTTGTATACCCTTTTACATGTATTGTATATCTTGTACATGTTTTTTGTATACCTTTTACATACACTTGTGTAAACTTGTACATGTACTTGTATACCTTGTACATTTACAAACCCTTTTACATGTACTTGGGATACCTTGTACATGTACTTGTATACCTTGTATATGTACTTGTATACCTTGTACATGTACTTGTTTACCTTGTACATGTACTTTATTCCTTGTACATGTACTTGTATTCCTTGTACATGTACCTTATCCTTGTAAATGTACTTGTAAAACCTTTTACATGTACTTGTATACCTTGTACATGTACCCTTTTATACCTTGTACATATTCTTGCATACCTTTTACATATACTTGTATACCTTGTACATGTACTTGTAAAACCTCGTACATGTAACTTGTATACCTTGTACATGTACTTTTATACCTTGTCATGTACTTGTATACCTTGTACATGTACCTGAAAATTCTATTCTATTGTATTTGATTCGCCGGTAATCCAGGCCCGGGTCTCTTTCATTTGGTGACCCGGCATTGGCTCCCCGGGTAGGGAAGGGACATTTATCTTTACTTGCACCTGTGTGGCAGGTCGTCAGCAGGAAGGGGGGGTTACCTCACCGGCCCTATGGCCAGATGACTTTCCAAACGTTAGTGTGGGACTAACAGTGGCTGGTGTGCAGTGCAAAGGAGGCCCCAAAACAGGCCCTCGCAGCAACTTCAGCGGGGGGGCGGAAAGACATGCAAGGACTGGAAGTAAGGTTTCCAAGTCCCTGACAGCTAAGTACCAAGATGTCTGCCTCATTCTCTCGGTCTGCCCTACTGGGGTCATTGGGAAGTGTCTATGGCGAAAGGGGGATCGTAGCCGGGGAGTCTAAAAAGGGAGTGCACCAAGGGCTGTGGAACCAAATTTGGTCACAATGGGCACAGAGCCCCCTGTGCCCTTTTAACAATCCCCGCAGGGTGGGATCCCTAACGTAGGGGGGGATATGCACCCCCGTTCCCTGGACTGTGTCCGGCT
>NC_069452.1:36034420-36072856 GCF_026875155.1 Cherax quadricarinatus | reverse complement strand
TCAAATTCAGAAATTTTTCGAATTAATTTCAATTTTTAAAAGTAATAAGAATTTTTTGCACATCATTTACAGATGACTACAATAATAATAATAATAATAATAATAATAATAATAATAATAATAAATAATAATAATAATAATAATAATAATAATAATAAAAACAATAATAATAATAATAATAATAATAATTAGAATACTACTACTACTACTACTACTACTAATAATAATAATAATAATAATAATAATAATAATAATATCTTTATTTTTTCAGGTGAGCGGCCATGGCTCAACTGCCTCAGGATCTCCAGGACCTCCAAGCCACCCTCCTTCCTAGAAGGGTGATGGTGATCCAAGCAGCATGCCAGGCTGGGGATGTCACGGATGAAGACTTCACCGACCAGGAGCTCCAGGCAGCCTTCACATCTCATCGAGACACTGCTCCGGGGCATGATGGTATCACCTCTGGCATGATCACTCGGTCTGGCCATTCTGGACATTCAGCTGTCCTGGGAGTCATCAACCAGACTTGGCGAGCTGGCAAACTCCCTGTCGTATGGAAGGAGGCTGACATCATACCGATTCCTAAGCCTGGGGATCCTGGCAGTGTGAGACCCATCTCCCTCACCAGTTGCATTTCGAAGATGTCTGAAAGGATGGTGTTGGAGCGCCTGAGGTGGAAGCTTGGCCCTCCTCATAAACACCTCTATGGCTTCACCAGAGGAGTGGGCACTTTCGAAAGCCTTACCACTCTACTGACCGGCATTGGGTCGGACGCCCAAGCCCACATTGTTGTCTTTCTTGACCTCGAGAAAGCTTTTGAGCTAGCCAGTGCACCTGCCATCCTCTCACTCTTGGCCCGCAGGGGATTAAAGGCAGGCTGCTTCATGGCTCGTTCCTATCTCCAGGACAGGCGGGCCCGGGTACGCTTCCAGGGGCATGCCTCTTCTCTCAAGACCCTGGACAATGGCACTCCACAGGGCGGGGTGCTTAGTCCCACCCTGTTCAATGTACTGATGCATCAGCTGGTGTGCCTGCCTTTCTCAGAGGGACCGTCCTCCTCAGCTATGCCGATGACCTGGCACTTGTCGTACCTAGAAGCGCCGGCTTTTGCAGCGTGCCCAGGAGGACCTCGATCTGCTGGCTTCCACCTGCCGTCACTTGGGACTCAAAATATCTGCAGCAAAATCCAAAGCCATGATCCTTCGCACCAAGGTGCCCAGTCAGAGGCTGCGGGTCCTGGGCATCGACCTGGAGTGGGTTCACAGTTATAGGTACCTTGGCATCTACATTGACAGGCACCTCACCTTCCAGAAACATGTGCGCCACATTAAAGAGAGGGCTCTGCAGAGGGTCAGGGCATTGAGTGCCATGGCCAACCCTAGGGTTGGGGCCAGCCTCGAGGTCATGAGGTTGTTCTACATCCAGGCAATACGTTCCCTCGTTGACTATGGGGCACTTGCTCTGGTTCACACCAGACACACAAACATCAAATCCCTCTGTGTCATCCAGAACACAGCTGTACGGGCCATGCTGGGGGCTCCTAGGGGGGCCAGTGCAGTGGCTCTGAACCTTGAGGTGCAGCTACAGCCTCTTGAAGACAGGATCCAACTGGTAGCTGCCAGGAGGATTGCAAAGTATCTCCGACTCCCAGGGGCTGACAAACTGATGAGAGATTTACGGGTCCGCCAGGGACAGGTCATTCCACTGCATCCCGGCCGCCGATGGATGTGGTCGGTAGCAGATGCCACACACAAGCTCTTGCCCATGACATTGCTCCAGGCGGGGGGCTGCGACAGACTGGCAGCGAACTACATGGTGCCACCCCCTTGGGCACCAGAGCTGTTTGTGGTGAGCTGGACAACCCTACCAGACAGCAAGAGGCATTGCACCCGGGACATTCTGCACCACCTTGCCTCGGCTAGCATTGTGGGTGCGGAAGGCCCAGGGTGTGTGCCATATTACACTGATGGCTCCAGAGACCCAGTGGCAGGCCGCACAGCTGCTGGATGTTCCACAGCAATCTGACAGCAGGTTGGCGCCTCCCAGACCATTGCATCCATCCTCCAGGCCGAACTCTTTGCCATCCAACAAGCTCTGCGGCATGCTCTTGCAGACCATCAGCACCCCCCATCATCCACGTTGATTCCAAAGCAGCAATCCAAGCGCTTATGCACAAAGAGCCAAAGGACAACATACACTTAATCACATCCATCCGGGGTGACCTGCAGACTCTCATGGCCCAGGGTCGCAGGGCTACCATCAACTGGATCCCGAGCCATGTGGGTATCCCTGGCAATGATGCTGCAGATGAGGCTGCTAGGACTGCAACCCTCGAGGCACAGCCACATGCTGCGATCTCCATCAGCCTCAGCCAGATTGCGCTGTTGGCTGCTGGTGCGGCGAGGCGCCCATTCCCTGACCCTGGGGAGTCACGGAGCCTCTGTTGGTATGTCAGGGCGACCCACAGGGTGCCCCCTCCAAGTCTTCGGACACAGTCCAGGGAACTGAGGGTGCATATCCACCGCCTACGCTTAGGGTATCCCACCACTGCGCGGATTGTTGAACGGGCACGAGAGGAGCTCTGTGCCCATTGTGACCGAATGGTTCCACAGCCCTTGGTGCACTACCTGTTAGACTGCCCGGCTACGATGCCCCTTCGCCATAGACACTTCCCAATGACCCCAGTAGGGCAGACCCGAGAGAATGAGGCAGCACATCTTGTGTACTTAGCTGTCAGGGACTTGGAAACCTTACTTCCAGTCCTTGCATGTCATCCGCCCCCCCGCTGAAGTTGCTGCGAGGGCCTGCTTTGGGCCTCCATTGCACTGCACACCAGCCACTGTTAGTGCACACTAACGTTTGGTACGTCATCTGGCCATAGGGCCGGTGAGGTAACCCCCCCTTCCTGCTGACGACCTGCCACACAGGTGCAAGTAAAGATAAATGTCCCTTCCCTACCCGGGGAGCCAATGCCGGGTCACCAAAATGAAAGAGACCCGGGCCTGGATTACCGGCGAATCAAATACAATAGAATAGAATTTTCAGGTACATGTACAAGGTATACAAGTACATGTACAAGGTATACAAGTACATGTACAAGGTATACAAGTACATGTACGAGGTATACAAGTACATGTACAAGGTATACAAGTATATGTACAAGGTATGCAAGAATATGTACAAGGTATACAAGTACATGTACAAGGTATACAAGTACATGTACAAGGTATACAAGTACATATACAAGGTATACAGGTACATGTACAAGGAATACAAGTACATGTACAAGGAATACAAGTACATGTACAAGGTAAACAAGTACATGTACAAGGTATACAAGTACATATACAAGGTATACAAGTACATGTACAAGGTATACAAGTACATGTGAAAGGTGTAAATGTACAAGGTATACAAGTACATGTACAAGATACACAAGTGTATGTAAAAGGTATACAAGAACATGTACAAGATATACAAGTACATGTACAAGGTATACAAGTTGGTTTAGAAAGACACGTAAGCAAACACTATAACATATTTATTAGAAAACGTTTCGGTCCTGGGACCTTGATCACTTCTAACATACAGATGTAGAAAGACATTATATATATAGGCGGAGAGTGAGATGTGACGCACGTGACCTGAGGAATGTCATAAGAACATAAGAATGGAGGAACACTGTAGAAGGCCTACTGGCCCATGCGAGGCAGGTCCTTATCAAAACAACCTCTACCTATGATGAGGACGGGTAGACGATGAAATCATGTGACTCCTGTGTTGTTGGGTTGGTGCTGCTTAAGTATCATGTATGCCAATGTTTTTGAAATTTTGTAGTTTCCAGTGTTGCGTTCTATAGTGTCGGTGACGGCGATTAGTGAGGCTTCTAGGCACCGTCGGCGTCTGAGGTCTGGTTCGGTGAGAACGAGTTGTGCCTCGTTCCAGTCATCAAATGCCCGTGGAGTCTCTGTGGAGGACACAGGCGTACCTTACATCGTCTCTGTTAGAGGCATTTCAATGCTCATTCAGGCGGACTGCAAGATCTCTGCCTGTCTCGCCTACATATTTCTTGGGACAGAACCCACAAGGGATAGTGTAGACGCCTGCTGTAGAAGTTAGAGGTGTGGGGCTGCGTTTCGTAGTGAGGTCTTTGATAGATGATGTGTTTATGGTGGAAACGTTGATGTTACTCATAGCAAGTGCCCGGCGAGTATTCGTGGCAACATCGCCACATGGGAGTACTATGAACTGTTTAGGGGGCTGTTCCATGGGCGGTTATAGTGTTTGCTTACGTGTCTTTCTAAACCAACTTGTCGGTATTTATTACCAAGGTTTATACCAAGGTATACAAGTACATGTACAAGGTATATAAGTATATGTACAAGGTATACAAGTACATGTACGAGGTATACAAGCATATGTACAAGGTATACAAGTATATGTACAAGGTATACAAGTATATGTACAAGGTATATAAAACTTAGCTGACATCAATGACATACTACTATAAAGTCCCTTGTTATGCTGAGCATTTCCCGCAAATCTTCAAGCCTCCGGATGCAACGTCCCAACAATTCCAGGAACATGTGTAGAAAACTGACCACTGTCTGGAAAATCTTCCACCTGCTGCCCCCAACATCTTGCTCCTGGGGGATTTCAACTTGAGGCACATAAAATGGAGGAATATAGTTAAAAATGTTGTTGTAGTGACAACACCAGGAGGCAGCTCAGACGAGAACTCACACACTCACGAGCTTTTAAATCTCTGCACAAAATTCAACTTAAACCTGGGAGTGATCATGTCGGAGGATCTCACCTTCAAGGACCATAACATTGTATCAATCGCATCTGCTAGAAAAATGACAGATGGATAATGAGAACCTTCAAAACTAGGGATGCCAAGCTCATGATGACACTCTTCAGGTCACTTGTTCTGTCTAGGCTGGAATATTGCTGCACACTAACAGCACCTTTCAAGGCAGGTGAAATTGCTGACCTAGAAAATGTACAGACAACCTTCACGGCGCGCATAACGGAGATAAAACACCTCAATTACTGGGAGCACTTGAAATTCCTAAACCTGTATTCCCTGGAACGCAGGTGGGAGAGATACATGATTATAAACACCTGGAAAATCCTAGAGGGACTAGTACCGAACTTGCACACGAAAATCACTCACTACGAAAGCAAAAGACTTGGCAGACGATGCAACATGCCCCAGTGAAAAGCAGGGGTGTCACTAGCACGTTAAGAGACCATACAATAAGTGTCAGGGGCCTGCGGCTGTTTAACTGCCTCCCAGCATACATAAGGGGGATTACCAATAGACCCCTGGCAGTCTTCAAGCTGGCACTGGACAAGCACCTAAAGTCGGTTCCTGACCAGCCGGGCTGTGGCTCGTACGTTGGTTTCCGTGCAGCCAGCAGTAACGGCCTGGTTGATCAGGCTCTGATCCACCAGGAGGCCTGGTCACTGACCGGGCCGCGGGGGCGTTGATCCCCGGAACTCTCTCCAGGTTAACTCCAGGTAAACCAGCAAATAATAGAGCCTACTAGACTGGAGAATACACTGGACCTCATCTTCACTAATAATGATGATCTGATACGAAATGTCACCATATCAAAAACAGTATACTCAGAAAACAACATAATCGAGGTTCAGACATGTATGCGCGGAGCCCCAGACCGACAAAATGAGATCAGTCATGAGGGAGCATTCACCAAATTCAACTTCAATAACAAGAACATAAAGTGGGACCAAGTAAACCAAGTCCTAAACTATATAAGCTGTGAAGATAGGCTAAGCAACACAGACCCTAAACTTATGCCTAAAACAGGTTAACTCGGTGGCACTCGATGTATGCACAAGGCTTATTCCTTTAAGAAAAAGGAGGAGCAGATGTAAAATAGAAAGAGACAGGTGCTCCCTTTACAGGGGACAGAAAAGAATAACAGAGCGGCTAAAAGAGGCCAATATATCTGAAATGGGTAGGGAGACACTGGTCAGAGAAATAGCAAACGTCGAACTATAGCTAAAGGAATCTTACAGTAGTCAGGAATCGCGGGAAAAACTAAAAGCCATAAATGAAATCGAAAGAATCCCAAAGTATTTCTTTTCTTATGCCAAATCAAAGTCGAGAACAACATCCAGTATTGGGCAGCTACTTAAACAAGATGGGTCCTACACAGATGATAGCAAGGAAATGAGTGAGCTACTCAAGTCCCAGTATGACTCAGCTTTTAGCAAGCCGCTAACCAGAATGAGAAACGAAGATCTAAATGATTTTTTTATGAGAGAGCCACAGAATTTGGTAAACACAAGCCTATCTGATGTTATCCTGACGCCAAATGACTTCGAACAGGCACTAAATGACATGCCCATGCACTCTGCCCCAGGGCCAGACTCATGGAACTCCATATTCATCAAGAACGGCAAGAAGCCCCTATCACGTGCTTTTACCATCCTATGGAGAGGGAGCATGGACACGAGGTTAGTCCCACAGTTACTAAAAACAACAGACATAGCCCCACTCCACAAAGGGGGCAGTAAAGCAATAGCAAAGAACTGCAGACCGATAGTGCTAACATCCCATATCATAAAAATCTTTGAAAGGGTCCTAAGAAGCAAGATCGCCACCCATCTAGATACCCATCAGTTACACAACCCATGGCAACATGGGTTTAGAACATGTCGCTCCTGTCTGTCTCAACTATTGGATCACTACGACAAGGTCCTAGATCCACTAGAAGACAAAAAGAATGCAGATGTAATATATACAGACTTTCCAAAAGCCTTCGACAAGTGTGACCATGGCATAATAGCACATAAAATGCGTGCTAAAGGAATAACAGGAAAAGTTGGAAGATGTATCTATAATTTCCTCACAAACAGTACTCAAAGAGTAGTAGTCAACAGAGTAAAGTCCGAGGCAGCTACGATGAAAAGCTCTGTTCCGCAAGGCACAGTTCTTGCTCCCATATTGTTTCTCATCCTCATAGCTGACATGACAAGGATGTCAGCATGCACCATGTCTCCTTTGCAGACGACATCCGAATCTGCATGACAGGTCTTCATTGGGGACACTGCAAGGCTCCGGGCGGACAACCAAATTTTAATGGCTGCAGAAAACATATGAAGTTCAACATGAAATTTCAATTTCCAGATTGGTAAACACAGAAATTAAAACTTATAGAGTACAAAACAAATTCTGGCCACAAAATAGAGCGTAACACCAACGTCAAAGACCTGGGAGTGTCATGTCGGATGATCTCACCTTCAAGGACCATAACATTGTAATCAATCGCATTGTAAAAAATGACAGATGGATAATGAAACCTTGAAATAGGGAGGCCAAGCCCATGATGACACTCTCAGGTCACCTTGTTTCTATTGGCTGGAATATTGCTCACACTAAAAAGGCACCTTTCAAGGCAGTGAAATTGCGACCTAGAAAATGTACAGAGAACTTAAACGGCGCGCATAACGGAGATAAACACCTCAATTACAGGGAGCGCTTGAGGTTTCTAACCTGTATTCCCTGAAAGCGGCGGGGAGAGATACTTGATTATATCACCTGGAAAATCTAGAGGGATGTACCGAACTTGCACACGAAAATCACTCACTACGAAAGCAAAAGACTTGGCAGACGATGCACCATCCCAATGAAAAGCAGGGGTGTCACTAGCACGTTTAAGAGACCATAAATAAGTGTCAGGGGGCCCGAGACTGTTCAACTGCCTCCCAGCATACTTAGGGGGTTTACGAGTCATGGACAAGCACGAAGTCGTACCTGACCAGCCGGGCTGGGGCCCTCGAAACGTTGATTGCGTGCAGCCAGAGAAACAGCTGGTTGATCAGGCTCTGATCTACCATGGGGGTTGGTCCGGGATCGGGCCGCGGGGGGTTACCCCAAAACTCTCTCCAGGAAAAACTCCGGGTAATATCCTCTTTTTTTGCTCTTTTAGTTTCTTTTTTAAATTTATATTTTCTTTAAATTGCTTACTATTGTAAACTGGGATTATAGAACTGATAACCCAGTGCAATATTATATTTTCCACTTGTGCCATAATAACAATTATAATTCTTGTATTTTATATTACTACGTAATCAAGTATTATAAATTCTGTTTCTCTTATTTCATTCATTGTGTTCATAAACAACTATTCAAAATCAAACAACTTTTGTCAAAACCCTAAAACTATAACAGTTCAATATTAATTCATCAAATTTTTTCCTTATAAACAGGAAACTGTAATTCTGTATTTGTTCCCCCCCCAAAAAAAAACTAGTGTAAATTCATTAGCTATAAGATAATTTTTAAGTATCATAATTATTAATTCATAATACTTATTCAAAAATCTAGTTTTAAAGAGCACTTCATTCTTATGATTACAAAACATTGATCCTGATATCAACATTTTATTAAATGATTTACAAAATTTTCAAACATCAACTGTAATTTTTATACAGCAGACCAAGCTAAGAGGCCTGGTCACAGACCGGGCCGCGGGGGCGTTGACCCCCGGAACTCTCTCCAGGTAAACTCCAGCTAAGACATTACTCAGATCAAACAATAACATAACTGTCTTTAATTACAATGTCAGAACCTTGAACAAACATTAGAATGACCTCACAGCATTACTCAATTCCCTTCATTCCAGTATGTCAATCATCACACTCACAGAAACCTGGCTAAAGCCTGGCACTACAAATGTCTATACCATTCCTGGATACACACCCATACGCAACTGTAGGACAGACCGGCAAGGGGGTGGAACACCTATATACTACTCGAAACAACTTGACTGTATCAATAATTCTTGCACAAGGGATGAGCATCGTGAATATATTATAGCTAAATTTAAATCAAAAGACCTGCAAAAAACCCCTCACAGGTTTTTCAAACTCTTTCAGAGTGCCACAGTCAAACATTTACCACCTTAGTGAATTTTTTTTTATTATTATTTTTTTATTATTTTATTATTATTATTATATTATTATTATTGTTTTATTATTATTATTTTTTATTATTTTTTTTATATTTTTATTTTATTTTTTATTATCATCAGCAAAGGGGAAGCGCTAAACCCGTAGGATTATACAGCGCCTTGGGGGAATGTGGAAGGCATTCATGCTTAATTCGGGGAACTGGAGCACAGATCCAATTCCCCAAATCAAGAGGCCCTCACCAACATCAGTGAACCCTTCCCCGAGGGGCCATTTAGTGAAAAAATTATGGAATTTGATAACTGATGCACATATGAACAAAGGGCAGTCTAGTACTAACAGAGATTTAACATAAATCTATACATGACCAGGACCCCCAAGTAATTGAATTCACAAACACTATGAGCAACTGCTTGTTGCTACCAACGATATCAAAACCTATAAGAATCTCCCAGAATAATATCTCCTTATTGGAGCACATTGGACTAAAACCATATCTCCTTTAAAATCAGGCATAATCACAGACAACACCACAGACCACTACCCTACCTTTCTCATAACCAACCAAGGTAAATTGCCCCAAGTCACTACTAAAGTTACCTTCAGACTGCATAACGAAACAGCTGTAAATAACTTTTTAGCAGCTATGAATAATGTCGACTGGCATAATGAGCTTGAAACATATACAGACTCTAATGGGAAAATATTAATAATTTTATAAAAAGAACCACTACCTCTATAACAAGCACCAAAAATGAAAAACAGCACAGAATGTGTCAAATAACTAGAGACCAGTCAAAAAGTTACTCATCAGCCCTTACCAGCCCGATAAGAAGGTCTGAAAAATTGATTATGAAAACAGATTAAAAAACATTTAAAGGTGATATAAAAAAAAAGACATGGAAAAAACCCTATCTGAAATTCTAGGAACTAAAATGGCATTCAACAACAAAAAAATCAAATTAAGAAAATCAGACAAACCCCTACTCCCACCATCTGAAACAACAGACTCAATGTTTTCTTCTCCACCATAGGAAAGAATCTAGCAAGCAAAATCCCAAGCTCAAACACCCGTTCATCAGACTACCTCACAGGCACCTACCCACATACACTATTCCTAGTTCCAAGCAACCCAACAGAGGTCTCGCTCATCATCGACACCCTTAAGAACAAGGCAGGAGACATAAACAGCTTGCCTACTTTTATGTACAAAAAACCTTCACAAGTACTGTCACCAATTATTGCAACACTCTTCAACAAATCCATTGAATCCTCAACCTTCCCAGCAGTTCTCAAAATAGCGAGGGTTACCCCGATCCACTAAGGGGGTGATCAAGCTGACTTGAATAACTGCAGACCAATTTCTAACTTACCACTACTCTCTAAAATCTTTGAAAAATTAATCCATAGAAAGGATCTATTCTTACCTTATCTCAAAAAAACATACTAATCCCCTGTCAGTTTGGATTCAGTAATAATTAAAGCACAAACGATGCTATTATACACATGCTGGAACTAATATATACCACTCTCGAGAAGAAAGAAGTCCCACTCGGAATTTTCATTGACTTACATAAAGCTTTTGATAAGTCCCATGAATTCTGCACACTGAAAATTTAAAACACTGTGGTATAAGAGGCCACTCCTCAACTACCTAAAGTCATTCTTTAGTAACAGAAGCCAATATGTGTACGCAAATGGTGCAAACTCTTCCACACAACCAATCACAATAGGAGTCCCACAGGGAAGTGTCCTAGGACTACTCTTTCTCATCTACATCAATGACCTGCCGAATGCATCACAGCTACTCAAACCAATATTATTTAAAGATGACATTACATACGTCTTCTCACACCCAAACCCAGCCTTACTTGCCAACACTTTCAATGCTCAATTGCAGGGAAAAAATCTACCTGGATGATAACGAAAAAAAACTTACCCTAATGCTGAAAAACCTATCTCATTCAGTTTGGAACCAGAGGTGCAAATGTTTCACTTAACATAACACTAAATGGATCACCCATCACAAGACTTACAGAGGGAAAACTCCTAGGAATCCACCTAGACAGTAGCCTCAAATTCCAAAACACATAATACAAAAAATTTCCAAGAAAATCTTCAAGACAGTTGGCATACTATCAAAGATACGGTACTATGTCCTGCAATCAGCTCTCCTTGCACTGTATCATTCATTCATCTACCCTTATCTCACATAGGGAATTTATGCATGGGGGTCAGCAACATCAAATCACCTAAGGCCTTCTAATAACCCAACAAAAGGCTGCAAACACAATGAAAACAAATTCCACCCCCCGACGCATACTCCACCAATATTCAAAAGTCTAAATTTGCTCACTATAAAGAACATCCACACTTACTCATGTGCCTATACATACATAGAACAATACCCAAACAAAACCCTCCCCTCAAAAATTCTCCTCCCAACCTTAAAAAAGGAACAAAAAACCATAAACAAGACACCGAAACTCTTTTTGATGTACCCGGGTCCAAATTTTCACGTGTAAAAACTCCAAAGGACATAAAGGGCCCCAAAAAATCTGGAATTCATTTCCCGAAACAGGGTAAAGTAACCAGGGCCTGAAAATCCTTTTAATTTTCAAAAAAAACTAACCTTTGGAAAAAAAACTTAAACCAAAATTAAAATAAAAGAGTTTTTCCTGGGTTTTTCCTTTGGGGAGAGTTCCGGGGTTAACGCCCCCGCGGGCCCCGGGCGTGACCAGGCCCTCCTGGTGGATCAGAGGCCCGATCAACCAGGCTGGGTTTCTGCTGGTTTCACGCAAACCCCAAAGACGAGCCAACCCGCCGGGGTGGGCAGGAAAGGAAATTTAGGTTTCTTGTCCAGTGCCAGCTTAAAAAACTGCCGGGGTCCCGTTGGAATTCCCCCCTTAAAGTTCGGGGGGCAGTTGAACAGTCCGGGGGCCCCCCAAAATTTATTGTTTTGGGGCCCCCTTAACGTGCTAGGACCCCCCCCTGCTTTTCATTGGGGGATGGGGCAAACGTCGGGGCCCAAATCTTTTTCTTTCGAAATGATGATTTTCGTGTGGAAGTTCGGGACAAATCCCTCTAGGGTTTTTCCAAAGGTTTTATATAATCCTGTACTCTCCCTCCCCCCTGCGTTTCCCCGGGAATAAAAGGTTTTGGAACCCAAAACACCCCCAGGGAAAATTGGGGGTGTTTTTAAACTCCGTTTTTGCCGGGGTGAAAGTTCTCTGTACCCTTTTCTAGGTCGGGGGAATTTCACCTGCCTTGGGAAAAGGGGCTGTTATGTGCAGCAATATTCCACCTAGATAGAACAAAGTTCCCCGAAGAGGGGTCATCATGGGGTTTTCCTCCCAGTTTTGAAGGTTTTCATTAAACCACCTGTCCTTTTTTTTACAGATGCGATTTATACAATGAAGGTCCTTTAAGTGAGATCCTCCGACATGATCATCCCCGGTCTTTGACGTTGGTGTTTTCGCTCTATTTTGTGGCCAGAATTTGTTTTGGGACTCTGAAAAGATTTAAATTTTCCCCATGATTACCAACTAGTAAATTTTTAAATTTTTCCCTCGTTTGAAATTTATATTTTTTTCGCAAACCCCCCTGAAAAGAATTTTGGTTTAAGCCGCCTGGAGCCTTGCAGTGCTGCAATGGAAGACACTGTCCCCTGCAGATTCCCGGGGGGGCATCTGCAAAGGAAACACGGTGCGGGGGGCTGACAAACCTTTTCTAAAGTCGGGTATGGAAAGGGTAGGAAAAAGATGTACGAGATGTGCCTTGTGGAAAAGATTTTTTCCCCCGTAGCTGCCTCGGACTTTTCTCTGTTTTACGAACCCACTCTCTGTTGGGTTTTGTTTTGTGAGGAAATTTTGATCCATCGACCGACCTTTTTTCCCGTTATTTCCCCTTTTGCACGCAATTTTTTGCCAAATTTCCCCAGGTCACACTTGTCGAAGGGGTTTTTTCAAAGTTCCCCTTAAAATATTACATTTGCATTTTTTTTGTCTTCTTGTGCATTTAGGGGCCTTGTCCCAGTAAACCCAAAATTGAGACAACAGGGGCGACCTGTTCTAAACCCCTGGGTTTTTTCCCCCCGGGGGGTGTAACTGAATTTGGGGTTTTTAAATGGGGGGGAACTTGCTTCTTTTAAGGAAACCCCTTTTAAAGTTTTTTTGATATGGGGGGTTAGTGCTAAATTTGGGCCCGTATTCTTTGCTGTTTCTTTACCCGCCCCCTTTGGGGGAGTGGGGCTAGGGTTTTTGTTTTTAGTAACTGTGGGGCAAACCCCCCTGTCCATGCCCCTCTCCATTGGATGGAAAAGCCGTGATAGGGGGCTTCTTCCCCCGTTTTTTGATGAAAACAGAGTTCCATGAGTCCCGGGCCCCGGGGGAGGGGTGCATGGGATGTCATTTTTTCGCCGTTCGAAGTCATTTGGCGTCAGGATAACCCTCGGGTAGGGTTGTGTTAAACAAATTTTGTGGGTCTCTCAAAAAAAATTCATTTTGATCTTCGACTCTCAGTCTGGTTATGCGGCTTGCTAAAAACTGAGTCATATTGGGACTTGAGTAGCTCACTCATTTCCTTGCTGTCATCTGTGTATGACCCATCTTGTTTAAGTAGGGGCCCAATACTGGACGTTGTTCTCGATTTTGATTTGGCATAGGAGAAGAAATACTTTGGGTTTCTTTCGATTTCATTTATGGCTTTTTAGTTTCTTCCCGCGATTCCTGACTCCTAAAGGATTCTTTTAGCTTAAGTTCGATCCTTGCTATTTCTCTGACCAGTGTCTCCCTACGCATTTCAGATATATTGACCTCTTTTAGCCGCTCTGTTATTCTTTTCTGTCGCCTGTAAAGAGAGCGCCTGTCTCTTTCTATTTTACATCTACTCCTCCTTTTTCTTAGAGGAATAAGCCTTGTGCATACATCGAGTGCCACCGAGTTAATCTGTTCTAGGCATAAGTTGGGGTCTGTGTTGCTTAGTATATCTTCCCAGCTTATATCGGTTAGGACTTGGTTTACTTGGTCCCACTTTATGTTTTTGTTATTGAAGTTGAATTTGGTGAATGCTCCCTCGTGACTAGTCTCATTATCTCGGTCTGGGGCTCCACGCATACATGTCTGAACCTCAATTATGTTGCGATCTGAGTATATTGTTTTTGATACGGTGACATTTCTTATCAGATCATCATTGTTAGTGAAGATGAGGTCTAGTGTATTCTCCAGTCTAGGAGGCTCTATTATTTGCTGGTTTAAATTGAATTTTGTGCAGAGATTTAAAAGCTCATGTGAGTGTGAGTTTTCATCAGAGCTGCCTCCTGGTGTTATTACTGCAACAATATTATTTGCTATATTCCTCCATTTTAGGTGCCTTAAGTTGAAATCCCCCAGGAGCAAGATGTTGGGTGCAGGAGCTGGAAGATTTTCCAGACAGTGGTCAATTTTTAACAGCTGTTCCTGGAATTGCTGGGATGTTGCATCCGGAGGCTTGTAGACTACCACAATGACTAGGTTTTGGTTCTCGACCTTTACTGCTAAAACTTCCACTACATCATTTGAGGCATTAAGCAGTTCTGTGCAAACAAGTGACTCTGCAATGTACAGACCAACCCCCCCCCCCTTTTGCCTGTTCACTCTGTCACATCTGTATAGGTTGTAACCTGGGATCCATATTTCGTTGTCCAAGTGATCCTTTATGTGGGTCTCAGTGAAAGCCGCGAACATTGCCTTTGCCTCTGCAAGCAGTCCACGGATGAAAGGTATTTTGTTGTTTATTTCTGGCTTTAGACCCTATATATTTGCAAAGAAGAATGTTATCGGACTGGTGGTATTGTTGGTACTGGGGGGGGATTTTTTTTTCCGGCATTAGTATCTGTATCTGTTGGTTTGGAGTGGAGGCCATCGACTGTGGTTCCACTCCAGGAATGACTGGATTTGGTGTACGATTTCTGCCATTTCCTGCCAGTTTTTTTTCCTTCCTGGCACTAAAAAACCTCTCTACTCTTGAGTGGCTGTGGCTACCCAGGTTTTCCCATGGCCTGGATGTTTTGTATCTTTTTGTCCCCTTTAGATGGTATGCCTGGCAATTTAAGTTATAGCACAGTCTTTCCTGTACTGAAGAGGTACACAGTTCAGGGTGAAAAAGCTTACAGGAAGGGAGTTTGCATTTTCCTGTTGTCATATGGGCATGGCATTTTCTAGGGTGGTCATAGTTGCACGTCCCATCTGTTTTTCCAGATTTCCCATGCCAGCAGATACCAAGTTCATAGTATGTGCACAGGCTTGGTTTCCGTTTGCCTTGGGTTTCTGTGACTGTATTCCCTGTTGGTGCATGTTTCCCTGTCTTACTTCTATCCTCCCTAGCACCAGCAATGGAGCTCCCACCAGTTGTTTTTGGTAATATATCCTCACTATTGCTAGTGGAGTCCTCTTGTTTGCTATTTCCTGCGGTATTTCTAGTTTGCAATATTGGTTTTATCTTATCTTTGACTACACTTGTTTCCCTACTATGGCTCCTGTCCCCTATGAGGTCATTTATATGTATTCCTTCCTGTGTATAATTCCCGACTACCTGGACAAAATCTCCAGCTTCACCATTACTGTCTCCCAGGACAGCATCTCCAGCTTCACCATTACTGTCTCCCAGGACAGCACCTCCAGCTTCACCATTACTGTCTCCCAGGACAGCACTATCAGCCCCACATTTACTGACTACCAGGACTTCATCTCCAGCCTTACAGTTTCTGACTACATGGCCAATATCAAGGGCAGTACCATTCAGCCCAGACTTTTTATGTTCCCATCTGTTGTAGAAAGCTTCCAGGTTGTCTATGAAAGCAGCTTTGATGTTGTCCTCTTTTAATACCCTTGTGATTTTAGTCCACAGATTTATCTCATTTGGGCATACCCTGTTTTAACACTGCTTGTAGCTAGTTCTTGGATATCTGCACAAGGGGCATGACACCAATTTCCACAAAAATGACAATTTACCCATGTGGAAGCCCGTTTGTTTGACTGACCACAGACTACACACAGCTTCATAATGATTTGAATGGTTGATTTACTGCAATTCTACTAGCAACCTCTTGAATATTCTATTAATAACCTCCTTAAATGAAGCTCTAGCTATTTGTATTTCTGTTTCTAACTGTTTTTGTATATTGGACAGTGTTATGACCAAGGTCATAATGTGATTAATTTATATGTATTATCCACTTAATATTATACTCTGGGTTTCTTTAATATTAGCTAAATTAAAGATTCCACTAGTTTATAATATTATCTGATTTAGGAATATCCCCAGGTATGATATAAAATATATATATTAAAATTTTAATATATTTTATATATAATATATAATATATATATATTATATATATTATATATATATATATATATATATATATATATATATTTTATATAAAATTTTAATATCATACCTGGGTATATTCCTAAATCAATAATATTTATAAACTAGTGGAATCTTTAATTTAGCTAATATTAAAGAAACCCAGAGTATAATATTAAGTGGATAATACATATAAATTAATCACATTATGCCCTTTTGGTCATAACACTGTCCAATATATTATATATATATATATTATATATAAATTTTATATATATATATTATATATATATATATATATATATAAAATATATATATATAATATATAATATATATATTATAAAATATATATATATATATATTATATATATATATATATAATATATATATATAATATTATATATATACACATGTATATATATGTATATATATATAGAGAGAGAGAGTAATGTTAGGTAGGTACACCTGGCTAAGGTTTATAACAATGTATCTCCATTGGTGGGTAGTTTGCACCGCTCTACCCTCTCCCCCTTTTGACGAGTTGTCATGAAGGAATTTACTGTATATGGCAGTTCACTCTCTCTGCTGACTCAGTGTGCATTGACTGAGCTACCCTCCTAGTACTCTGCCTTATTCTCACTTGGATAGAGAATTGGGTTATAGAAACTCCTGATCCAGCTTGTGGTTTATTGTGAAGTCTTCTGACAATCATATACTGTTATCTTCAGGTTACGATGTGACGACCAGTGTCAAGCTTAGAACTTTGTGATATATTCCTTATGCCAGGGAGTTACTCAGTGAAAGTGTTAATTCTCAATATATGTACTTGCACACAAGTAATGTTACTATTGAAGCGGTAATATTCCTCTGATCATTATCAAGTGTAGTGACCATATTGACATGTACATTCTACTTAAGAGTTTTCTTATGTGAAGGAAAGTTTCTGACATTGATATTTAATAGATATTTATGAATATCTAAAGTATTTAAGCTTTTAAATAAAAAGAAACTTGAAAAGACTGAGTAACTATTATTTGTGCCTTACATTTCTAAGTTTGGAAACATATCCTTTCATACTATGAAGTGTGTTGTTACGGAATGCACTAACCTGGCTAAAGATTAAGATTTGAACCGTAACAGACAGCTTACCGTGCACGTTCCTGATATATATTTAATGTTTGTGTTTACAAGGGCGCCTACAACCCCATCCGTTTAGTTCGTTTTATTGTCCAACGAAACCGTTTGAAACCAGTCAAGGGTTCGGACCAGTCGATCTGATCAGTGGGTCGCTTATTTAAAACATACTGGTCAGTGATTTGGGCTAACACATGAAGGATCTACTGGAAATTATCTACCCGAGTAATATGTGATTTGATGGATACAAAAGTATAACTTGCGTGTTGAAGAAACCGGTGACTGCTGGCAGCTCCTACAATGACGAACGGTCGACCTCCACCCTTTTTTATCAATTGCTGTATCTAGCTTTTCTATTTTTTTTTCGTCTCCACCACAATAAATCCTATATTATCACTATAGCTGACTGGTGGAAATTTGAGGAAGGACGCTTTTTCTGTAGTAATATTTGCTTCTCGTTGTGTATAAATCGACTGCTGGTAACTACAGGTTATATGAAATTCACAGTATGTCTGGTATTTCAAGAAAAAAGAAACTAATGAAAGTCACTCCACTCCACTAAGTACCATTATAATACTGGTTAGTTGCTACTACAATGACACTAAAAGTAACCTAACACAACCTACACTCTACTTCTAAGTACAGTGCTACACAAGTACACAGCCTACACTATTGTCCTCTTCGCTATCGGGCCGAGAGGAGCTACTGCGCAGACGCTCCTCAGTTGCCTGTCTGTGGTGGTGTGAGGAGATGGTTTTTGAGCCTCTGTTGACACCTCAGGAAAATTACTGCTGTCAACATGGCGGTTTGTCATAGACGCAAGATTAATACTATTGGTATTGAGCTTCTCCTGGGGACGATTTCGCAGAGTTCAGCGCAGGTTCTCTTACCTAAGATCATCAGAGACGTATGGAATTCAAGATGGAGAATTATATGGAGTGGCTTTAAATGGAGCACATAGAATCCTCGTGAAACTGCTCACTGCAACGGTATATGAATCGTTGGTTAATCGTTTCCAGGACATGAGTCTTGATGTTACACCTGCTGTACGTGTGAGAATGAGTGATGTATCCAGTCATTATACCTGGATAAAGTTATGTAATGTTCCCTTTGAGGTGGATGAAACTGATATCAGAAAAGTCTTCGAGAAATGTGGGACAGTACATTTTGCCCAGCATGGTATGTGGATAGCAGGCGCCTACGCAGGTTTGCCAGAAGGTAATTTTAACCTTAAAATGACATTGAGACATCCCATACCATCTTACATTTATCTTCAGGAATTCAGGACACAGGTCATGGTTTTGTATCCCGAACAAAGGCGTACGTGTCGCATATGTGGTGAGTATGACCACATAGCTGCAGCATGTGAGAAGAAAAGACGCATGTCTGAACCTGAGGTAGAAGACGCAGCCCCTGTCTTATGGGTGGCAGGAGAGGATTAATCACTTGAGGGAGTGGTCGTTTGTGGGGTGAGATGGTGGATCAAGATTTTAGAACTGGGGGTGAGTCCTCCCTCAGTTCCCTGCCCTAAATTTCCCCCCCTTTGACTTCTGCGGGGGGGGAAGGGTACCCCCGGGGGAAGTTTTGGAAATAGGGAAAAAAAGGGGGAAAAAATTAGGGAAGTTTTAAAACCCTTTAAACCCCCGAGGGGGACGTTCCCATCTGAGCAAGAAGTCGGGAGAAAACCGCTTCAGCTTGTTGACGATTTGAAAATTTTGGGGGAAATTAAATAAAATTTGTCGGAGATTTCAGTGGGATTAAAAAATTATTATAAGGTGGATGTTGGGGTTTCACCGTGTGGCTTCCCCCCCCAATGTTATGGGGGACATGATTGAAACAAGGGGAAACGGGCAGCAAAGTCAGTTTGGGATGAGGGTTCTGATGCCAGCCAGGGGTCGGGGAAAAGCGGACTGGGATGGTAGGAGGGGGAAAGAGGTGGTGTTTAAGGGGGTCATGGAAAAGAAAATCATAAAAAGGGGAGGGGGAAAAGAAGGTATTGTAAAAGATAACAAAAGGGGTGAAAAGAGGGGGGAAAGGGGCAGGGGTGGAAAAAAAAAAAAGGGCCCTTTCAGTGAATGATGCCCAATTTTTAATGGCTTATGTAAAAAACCCAAAGAATGGTTTTGTATTTTTCTTGTTTAAAAAAAGGAGTGGATTTTGTGCCCCTTTCCAGGAACATAATTTAAGGGGGGGAAAGGTTTAGTTTGTAGCAGGTTATAATAATGACCCGCCAACTACCCATTTAAAAGGGGGTGTGGGTATTTTAAAAAAGAAAAGGCCCGTTTTTTTTTTGAAAGAGAAGTGAGGGGGGGGGGGGGAGGGGGGAGGGTTTTTTTGCATGGGGATGGGGTCGTGGATGGGAAGCGTGAATTTTTTTGAAAGGGTGTCTGCCCCTGTGGAGAATAGCTTCCCAGGAAAGGGAAGGATTTTTGTGCAGGATTTTTTTTAATTTTTTGCGTCATTCCCGGGAAAGGTAGCAATAGTGGGGGTGACGGGAACTGCATTATTAGGGGGGGCTGGCGTAAAACCCAAAAGGGGTAAACATATGTCTGAAACTCCCCGGGTTTTTGGGATGGGGGGATGTTGGGTTATGTGATGCTTTTGGGGGGGGAAACAGAGCTTTTTTTTGTTAGGGGGGTTTACGAAAGCGAGGTTAGAAAGTGAATCTTTTTTAAAGGGGGGTTTGTCAAATCTTTTAATACCGTTGAGGCGACGCAGATAATAAGGCTGAAAGTGGGGGGGGAAGAGGGGGGAGGAGCTAGCAAAATTTAATAGGACTTTTTTGGGAAATTGAAAAATTATTTGGTTGAGTGATGAAAAAGGGTTTTGGGAGGTTTTTTTCTTTCCCTTTGGAAAGAGCTTACGGGGAACCAGGAGGTGGAGGGCCCTTGTTCCCATGGTGGGATTAGGGGGGGCTAAAGAAAGGATAAGGGGAAATTTCTATGTTGGGAGGGGAAACATGAAAAAAAAATTTTAAAAAATGGGGTTGCAAATTATTTAGAGGATCGATTAAAAAGGTTTTTTAATGGGGGGGAAGGGATTGTTTGGGGGGTTTTTTTCCCAAAGGGCGAAAAAAGTAGACATAAAAGAAGATTGCGAACTTTGCAAAAAAGATCGGTTTTTAAAAAAATAAGGGTGCAAGCGGGTTTTGAAGTTTTTTGGGGAACAAGCCGCAGCGTGGTTGCGACATCAAAAGCAAAAGGGGGCGCGATGGCTTTTCCTGAGATTAGAGGTAAAAAAAAAAAAGATGGGGATCTAAGAATAGGGGAGGGGAAAAGAAAAAATGAAGGTATGAGTGGCCCGATATTTTGAAAAAAAAAAAGGTACTGGACAAAGGGGGTGGAAGAGTGGAGTTAGACAGGGGGGTTTTTACAAAAAATGCAATGTCAAATTTTGGTAATGTGATGAACCACTTTAGGTGGGGGTTTTTACTGCAGAGGAATAAGATTGCTTACAGGGCCCTGAGGAAGGGAAAATTCCCCCGGGGGTTGATGGTTTTTCCTGTGGGAAATTTTTTTTACAGCCTTGGGGGGTTGTAGGGAAAATTTTATGGTTTGGTTATTTAATTTTATAAAGGGGAAGGGGAAGTTGGGAGAAAAAGCAGACTACAGCAGTTTTTGGGGCTGGCCCGAAAGGTTTAAGGGCCCCGCCCACCCTTCGGGGGTATCGGGGAATATCGGGTTTCTATGTAGGGGCTATGAGGTTTTTGCGAAAATTTTTGGTAGTAGGGGTTTTAAAAGTGTTGGGGGAGGGGTCGTTTCGAAAACGCGTTGGGGGTGCCCGGGAAATTTGATGATTTTTTGGGGGCAGGGGGTTCTGAAGGGGATTTTGTGGAGTCAAAAGGGGGGGCAGCTTTAATGGCTTTTGGGCTGGGAGGCAGCCCCCGGGTAGTGGAAAGGGGTGCACGCAGGTTAAACTTAAAGGGGACAAGGTTATGGGGGAAAAAAAATAAAGTTTTTATTGGGGGAAAAACGCTGTTTGGGGACAAAAAAGAGGGTACAAATGGGTTTAAGGGGAGGGAATTTTCGTGGGTAGAGGTCTCAGGCCCTGGGGGTCCCATGTACCGATCTTTTTGCGTTTTTTCAGGCCCCTTTTTTCAGAATGGGTTTTATCATACTGTCAGTACCCGGGGGGAGGGGGGGGTTGAGGGGGGGGAAAACTTTTTTGGGGCCGGGGGTTAATAGGGTTTTGGGGATGATTTTTATGTTCTGGTTTTGTGAAAGGATGTCTATGAAAGTTTTTGGGGCGATTTGTGCAAGTTTTTGAATGTGCCATGGGTTTTGAAGGAAACGTAGAAGCAATGATCATGGGGTTGGGCATTTTGGGAAAGGGGGAGGGGATGGTGATTGTAATTTTTGTTTTAAAAAAATGTGCCGTGTTGCTCAAATTTGTGGTATTTTATAAAAAGGGGTGACAGGTTTTGGCGGTAGGAAAACTTTGGGTAGGGTGTTAGAAAGGGCGTGGGGCGTTTTGGGTTTTTTTGAGGCCCCCCATCTCGCTCTGGCAAACGTGGGGATTTCGTAAATTTTTTTTTGTATAGAAGGTTTGGGGATGTTGCAGCTGTGTTCCCGATTACAGGGACGGCGATTGCGGGAATTTTGAGAAGGGTGTTTAAATTTTTGTAGGGATCAAGTTGTGATTGGTTAAGAAGAGAGGTTGTTATGTTACCGGTGTGCCAGGGTGGGTTGGGTTTGATGGATCTAAGACGGAGGGCTAAATGTGTGTTTCTTAAATGGGAGATATTGCGTGTGGGCATGATGGCGGGAAATATAGAACAGATAGATTTGAGGTTGAAGAAGTGGTATGGAAGCATTGAATTGTGGGAATGTGAAATTGTTCTACGGACCTTGTTGTTGGTTAGGGAACGGAGAAACAATCGAATAGGGGTTTTGTGTAGGTTACTGGTAGGTAAGTGCATTGCTCCTGTTGAGAGTTTATTCCCCATGTACTCCTGGAGAAACATTTAGTATAGATTTAGCAAGCTGAAATTATTGCCTAGGGTGCGTGACGTTATGTTTCGTTTTTTACATGGTATCTTGCCGTCAGGGGCCATACTAAGAACCAGGAGAGTAGTAGAGGGAGGGGGTGTGGTTTTTGTGGAGGGGACGACACGGCGTTCCATGTAGTTTATTTTTGTGAAGGGTTAGAAGACATCAGGGGTTGGTTAGGTAGGTTGGTTCAAAGGGTGGGAGGGAGTGGGGTGGTGGTTCTGCGTGCTTTAAGTCTTGACATGGGTGGTTTAGAAGAGGAAATCATAAGAGCTTTAGATTACATCATGGTGGATTATATCTACATATCGTGGGTGATGAGGGGGAAAGGGGTTAGTGAGGCGCGAAGGCGCATTCTTGCGATAACGTTTTATCGTATGATGTGTCGTAACTGGGAGTTGTACAGGAAGAGGTGGGCTCAGATATTTTTGGAAGGATATAGGAGGCTAACGTTAGAAATCCTCGTGAATCTGTGAATGAATATGAATGTACGAAGGGTAAGGTTCTTTTTATTTTTGGGATTTAAATTGGTTGAGTGCAAGTCAGTGGGCAATAGCGAGCTTGTCTCCTGGGGGGGAGGGCATGACAGTGTGGTGAATGTTTGTATGGATTGTGTTTCCTGGTTGTCATGGATGTGTGGTTGTGGAGCTTTGAGAGCTCCATGATACTTATTGTTACTTTTTTGTAATGAATGAAAGTGCAACCCCGAAGGTTTTGTCATGTATTAGGAGGTGTTCTTGTCTTATAATGACCCGATTCTTGAGTCATATGCTTTTAATGGTATATGTATTGGTTATGTTTATTATCGGTTATGGGGTCATGATATGTGTTAGAATTCTGTAGATTAAAATATTTTTATGTACTGTTTTGTTTGTGTACATGTTTGCATATGCATGTTTTTTTTGTGAAATCAGTTTTTTCTTTTGTGTCACCCTTTAAATATCGTTTTGAGCCTTTGTTAAATGTTAGGCTCTAGTACATTCCTAATATGGGAATGTTAATGTTCTTTTAAAGTTAATATGATAGGTTAGTACTCTGTACTGGTAGTTGTTTTGGAGATTTTTGTTGTAAACTTTTGCTTTACGTTTTGTCAATTTTTCAGAGATGTTACAGAACCACTGGTTCTGATAATTTTATGTTGTTCCCTTTTTATGTATTTTTATATTCGGGAATTTTATGAAACTGCTGTACTGTTTTTATAAAAAATGTAAAAAAATATTTAAATTGTATAATTGTGAAAATTTGTGCGGACTGCCTCCAAGTGAGTCGCCTACCCTGGCAAACTCTGTTGACACCGAGCTCTGAGGTGGGTACCTCAGCCTCACAAGTGGCTTATAGGACAGATTTTCACAAATGATTGATTTTTGCAAGAAACTCGCCTGCATGCACGATCATGCATGCATACATTGCATGCATGTGAAGACATGTGGGGGGCGCCGTCTGCTGATCACGGCACGTCTTGTCCAGTTGGTGTCTGTCTTAAGAAGAATGAGCTGGTCTCTCTTCCAGACCCTCGTCTCTTCGTTCAAACTAGGGCTGCCAGTTCTCCCTAGCTAACTTATCCTAGTGTTTGCCTACATTATCGGCCTATTACTACCTATGTTAGGGTCTTAGGTCTCATTATTATTATCTACAGTTGCCTTAGTAAACCTAATATTAATATACTATCAGAAAACTACCTACTCCTTCCCTGAAGGGTAAATCTATAAATTAAATAAGCTTACCAACAATCCACGCCAACTCAAGAGAATGCTTTGTTTTGGGTGGGGTATAAAGGCCACCCAGCTCAGCCATTCCATTATGGCCATGTTGGATCTGTCCTGTGGAACTTTAGGGACCAAATAAGTTTCCACATCCTCCCGCCGGTAAAGGGAAAGGCGCTAAGTCTAAATCAAGTCTGCCTCCCGCAGGCCCTCCCAGTGGGCCCTGGACTTGAGCACCGTTCGACGGGTCGTCCGGCCGCTCAGTTCGGTCAGTCTCTGGTCTAATTTCTCATGTCCCAGTCCCACCGTGTGGACCTCAAGAGGTAAAAGCCTGTTGATGGGTCTTATAGTCTCGGCACCATTCATTCTCACCTTCACCATTCTCAACCGCCCAGCCTTGTCTGGGTGGGTCGACACTACCAGGCCAAGAGGCCAGTATGCCCTGGGTGCCTCAGATTCTACTAGCACCAGGCCCCCCTTCACTTAGCATCATCTTATTGCCTCGGGTCGGCACCATAGAAATGATCCCGCAGGGTTGCAAGTAATCCCTGCGCCACACCTGGTTCCATTTGTCCGGGATGTTCACCAGTCTGTTGTGACTCCTGTGCAGTTCTTCTTTGTGGGGGACCAACTGGCCCATAAAAATTTCCAGCTCCTTGGAAGACGACTCAAAATTGCGGGGAAGGGCTCAATCCTCCTTCAAAACAGCATGTAAATTGGGGGTGAGAGCTTCCGCTCGTCAATCCCATTTTGCACGTAGGTCAGAGGCCTGTTATTGACTCTTGCCTCTATCTCATTTAAAACACTGTCCTCAGTTCATCAATGCTCACTCTCCTGCCATGCAAGACCTTCCAAATGCACCCTTTGACTGTGCCCACCATGCGTTCATAGAATTCCCCTTGCCAAGGCGCCCTGGGAGCTATGAACCTCCACTCGCACTCTATTCTCTTCAGGTGTTCTCGTACTTCTCCTTGTCCCTAAGATTCCTGAAAACTTTATCGGCCGGCCTAAAGCTTGTGCCATTGTCCAAGATAATCAATCACAGGCACGAGAATCTGGCTGTAAACCTCCTGAACAACGAAAGTCTCTGTTGACATATCTTCTGCCAACTCCAAATGCACAGCTCGAGTAGTGGCACAAGTAAACAGCAGACATATACTTTCTGAGGGCCCACCCTGTCGACCCTGGGTTCTTAAATGTGATAGCCCCAGTATAGTCTATTCCCACAGTCTCAAAGGGCCTGTCACTATGTACCTGCTCCAGAGGCAGCGTTGGTGGACCTGGGTATGGTAGAGTCCTCCCATCGTACCGCCGCAACCGTGCAACTCTTTAGCCCCCTTTTTGACGGCAGCTCGACCCTTCAGTACCCAGTAATTCTGACGTAGGCAGGTGAGGGTATCTCCAAACCCCCCATGTAAGGTCCTCTGATGGGCATCTTGTATCAATAGCTCTGACGCCCATCCCTCCTTTCCCAGTAGCACGGGATGTTTGGCCCCATAGCTGAGCTCAGAGTTTTGTATTCGTCCCCTGCATCTTATTAGCCCCACATGAACTAGGAACAATCCAAAAGAGTGAACCAATTTACTGTTCCCTGAGTCGTCGTTGGACACAACGTCCCGACGCCATAACCTGCGCCTGGTTGCAATACTTCCAGCACTCCTGGAAACCTCTCCCTTTGGTACTGCCTTATCCAATTTTCTCTGGACCCACAGAGATAACTGTCGACCTTGCTTACCTTGTCATGCAGCTTCCTCACAAATCGAAATACCATTTCCGTGACTCCTAAAAAGTTTCCTCCAAGAGGAGTAGTGCCTGGGGTCAAATATTTCAGTGTCGGGTTCCCCGCAAAGTGTACTATGCTGCTGGTTGTCTCTCTGAATTTCTGCTCCAGCCAGAAATCCCTTGCTGGTAACCAGTCTGGGCCTTTGAACCAAATCCCCTTTTACTCAGCTTTTTGTGTGTCACCCCTCGGCTTATCGGGTCGGCTGGGTTTTGATCTGAAAGGCACGTACAGAATTGTTGACGTTGACTTTTTTCCCCCGTATCCCCTTTTAAACTCGTTTTCCTGACATAGGGAAGTTTAGACCTGTCGTTCTGGACCCACTGAAAAGGCCACCTCCGAGTCTGCCCATACATAGGTGTGTGTCACCCTCAGATTACTCAACACCTCCTCTAGTACTTACCCGTCTTGCTCCCAGCAACATCGCCGTGACTCTAGTTTTGGGATTGAGCAATCCTTCAGGGTGTCACCCGCGCACGACTGGTGACCAGACTGACCTGGTCCCCGGCCACCAAATACGCACTGCCCCATAGGCCCTGGAGGAGCATCACAGAAGACATGCAAGTAAAAGGGCCGCCCGGTGCACCCGATGGCCCTGGGGAATGTAACTCATGCAATTCTGCTAGATCTTTGCTAACCAATCCCACTCCTGGCAGACTGTTTCTGGCAGTGGGTCGTCCCAACCTAGGTTCAGCTCCCAGGTCTGTTGCACTAGCATCCTCCCTCCAATGGTGATGGGTGTCAACAAACCCAAAGGATCGAAGGCAGTCTGCATTTTGCTCAACAAAGACCTCCTGGTCAGCTTCCCTTTCCCATCAGGTTTCCTCTTTAGCCTAAGTCTGTCTTCCTTGATTTCCTACTCCAGTCCCAACACCGATGTTGCCTCAGGTATTGAGTAGCCAGCATAGTCACGTTCCACCGTGCCCCGCAACGTTGGATTGTTTGTCACCCATTCTCTCAATGGCATGTTAGCCGAGAGCCTCTCCTGATTAGACTCTCGGTAAATGTCCATCAACAGCCTTTCATCTGAGGTGGTACCTTGCATGTTGTCCACATAAAATAGGGTCTTCAGTAATTCTTTAAGCGGGTTGTTACAGTTCACAAGGTGGTAGTCTATGGTGGCCTGAATTAGTGGCACCAAACAACACTGCCCTGAATCCGTAGGTATCATATCCTCGCTCGGGCACCTCCTGTCGTCAACCACAAGAACCTTGTGTAGTCCCTGTCTTGTGGCTGCAACCCAATACGTAGGAAGGCTTTGCTAATGTCTGCTGCATAGGCGTACTGTTCTGTACTGAATCTCAACAACACATCGCTAATTTCTGCATCAGGAGGGCCCTGTGAGCAGACAGTCATTCAACGATGGCTCTCGGGACTCGCCGTGAGCTGCAGTTGAAGACTACCTGATGGAGTGGTTACTGACTCCTTGGTGACTGCCATTGTGTGGAAATAAGGGGTGTTTTCTCCAGGGTTTGGCATTAGGCACTTTCTCAATGAACCCAAGGGCCAGCTGTTCCTTAATAATATCATCATATTCCCACCAGACCCTTCTTGGTCAGGCTGTTCACCAATGAATTCAACTGACCTGGCCTTCTTGAAATTAGTGGGGAGCGTTGGGTGTCCCGTTTCCATGGGAGTCGCACCCATTTTGTCTGTCCCTAACTGCACATGGTTCAAGTTCTCGATACGTCTCTTCTGTTTCGGGGGCGGCTGGTACCTTAATCCCTACTACATCCAGGTCCCATAGTTTTTGGACCAGCTCACTGTCGGATATGCCAACTTGCGTCCTGACAGACCTTTGTGCACCCCAATCCCATCACCAGTACAGCCTCAGTCGCTGTAATACCGGAGCCCTCCTTTCCCGGGGTCGAGGGAAATGAGCTGGTACCCTGCCTCCTACGATGTACCCCGTTTGGAGTCCTGTACAGGCCAACACCCTCCTTGATAACCTTTTCTCGTAGACACGAACTCGTTTTATGTAATCTCCTCGTACCAAGATTCCCACATTACAACGTTGTATGTATACAACAATGTCTGGTTTTTGCTAGCTTCACACCTAACTCCCTCAAATGTTTGACTCTGCGGCCAGTCCCTTAGGGTAATGATATTTGGGGAGCTTTTTCACTATCAAGACTGAAATTTTTCTCGTTGATGCCCGGCTAACCTGACCGCGCCCTGACAACTGGGAAGACCTTCTGGGACTTCCCCACCAAACCCTTCCACCTTCATTCAACATTACCACCCGTCTTCTGCTTCAACCTAATTGCTAGACTCCTGTTATAAGGATCTCTGTGCCCCACTGTTGAAGAACAAACGGTCGTTTCAGACTTCTTCCCATTCGTAACCACCGCCCTTTTGGTGGCAAGGCCACCGAACCTTGAAACTACTCCCCAAATAATTCCCGGTGCCGCAATCACCACACTCATCACTGGGTTCCGACTCGCCTTGCTCTCCCCCCCTTTCTTGCGGTTTGCTCTCCTTAGCTTGTGCTGATCTGGTGTCATTAGGACACAGTGCACTGTGGTGCCTACCTTTCCGGCAGCCCCGACACTCATTGAGTTGGGCGTTTCAGTCCCTGGCAAAATGTTCTCCACAACACTTGAAACAAAGTTTCCCCAAACCCCCTTTGTCGCTGAACCCTTTTGTTATAGGTGGTGAAGCTCTACACCCTGAACTAGCGTGTTCTTCTTCACAAAACTGCACCGTCTAAAACTGGCCCACTTAGTGGCTTCTCCCATGGCCCTGTGGTGGAGGACCACCCTGGGATAATACGTGCTGACCCTAGTAGGAGGTGGTTTTGGTCTATCTCTCGAAGTCGGGAAGTTTACCGACTTCTCCTTGGTAGGTAATTTCTCCCCCTGACCTAGGCTGGGAAAATTGCTGCACACTAACAGCACCTTTCAAGCAGGTGAAATTGCCGACCTAGAAAAATGTACAGAGAACTTTCCCCGGCGCCCCATAAAAGGAGATTAAAACACCTCAATTACTGGAGCGCTTGAGGTTTCTAAACCTGTATTCCCTGGAACGCAGGAGGGAGAGATACATGGGTTTTATACACCTGGGAAAAACCTAGAGGACTAGTACCGAACTTGCACACGAAAAATCACTCACTACGAAGCAAAAGACTTGGCAGACGATGCACCATCCCCCAATGAAAAGCAGGGGTGTCACTAGCACGTTGAAGGACCATACAATAAGTTTCAGGGCCCGAGACTGTTCAAATGCCTCCCAGCACACATCAGGGGATTACCAACAGACCCCTGGCAGTCTTCAAGCTGGCACTGGACAAACACCTAAGTCGTTCCTGATCACCGGGGTGTGGGTCGTACGTTGGTTTTGCGTGCACCAGCAGCAACAGCCTGGTTGATCAGGCCCCTGACCACCGGAGGCCTGGTCACAGACAGGGCCGCGGGGGGGTTGACCCCGGAACTCTCTCCAGGGAAACTCTAGGTAAACACTCAGGTGAGATTTGAGATCCCCTAACCTTCAATAATTTGTTTTTAAACGTGAACCTATTCATCGGATATTTTAAGTGTAACTCATGCACTGTAGGCTAGCCAGTTTTTCCCCTGAACACCTGGCTAAGGACCCATTCTGAATCATCCTCAATCATGCAAAAACTCTGAAACTGTCTGTCAAGCTCATAATTTCAATACAGAACTTCTCTAGGCTTTGACGGTCATTTTCGGCAAGCCTCTAGATCCAACAACCGATAAAGTATAGCTACCTTTAATCTCCTCAGTGTTGCCAAAAAAAGTCTTCTAATTGGTCCTTTGGCATGTTGGTAATTGTGTCAGTAATCTGGTAGTGCCGGAAACCCGGTATAAGGCTTTACCCTTGAGCTGCGACTGCACAAAAACTGCAACTTGACGGCATCTGACAAATCGTTCCTGTCATCTATCTGGGTTTTAAACTGATGCCAGAAAGCAATGTAAATGTGTTAAGGTTCCGTCGAACGTTGGTAAATTCAACTAGGGCAACTGGGCAACATATTGACAGGTGTGTGGTGTTTGGGGACCTGCGGGTTCGACACCACCCTTGAATACTAGCCTTTAATGTACTTAACTTATCCCTTTTTACATATTTATCTCCTGATGACAATCTACATCACCTTAGTGAGTTCGTCCAGACCTGCTGAAGACTAACCTGGGATTCATTATCCTCAATAGCCTGTAGCTCATATGCGAGAATGCTTGTTCATAGGCTTCCCATTTTTCCCCCAAACTCTTCAAGCAGTCTTGCAAATCATCGCAGTCTACGTTGCTGCATGGCAAGTACCTTGCACCTGTTATGCGTTCTGTTCAGATGCCTTTGCCCTGCCGCCACTGATCGTTTTAATTTTGTTAACACTGAACCAGACTCTCCTGAACTCCATCTGCCATTGCAAAGTTTAATGAGGAGTGTGACACTAATGGGACTTTACCCAGTCCCACCCCACAGCACACACCGGGTGTTTAGGTAAAATGAACGAGTCTCAAGGCCTCTCAACAAGCTTAAAAATTCGCTTTGTTATATTGTCTCTACTCTGCTTAAAATGTACACTGTTAGTTCTCAAATCCCAATCAAAATGTGTATCAATGTGAAAGCTTAACCTAGCACTTTCCCGTACAATGCCAGCAAATAATTGCAGGACTTAGCCTAGTCTCAGGTACAAATTTACAAACCTACATTAACATGAATCAAAGACAATGAAAATCGCACAAAAAAAGTGCAGTATACAAATTAAAAAACACTTGGTTAACACAAATAAATTCAACAAATCAACTTGTGAAACAGTAAATGAATAATTAAAGTAAACAGCTTGGGCCTTAGCTTATTCAGTCAGCGGGATGGTTGGATAAGGTAAATCCTAACCTAACTAGTGTGCTATAACTTAATTTAACCTAGCTTTAGAAATCCCTGTAAATAATAACTATGTTAAATCTGTCCTAGCTACTATAACTGTTGTAAATATTGCACAAGCCTAGCCTAACTGTGGCTACCTTTCAAATCCACTGTAAGTAAAATTTAAAACACAAGTCTCCTACTCTGGGTTACTTGCAATCACTGTAAATAATTAAATTCACAAGCTTCTCTAGCCTACCTGGCCTGCCTGTAAATTACTGCAAATAACAACTTGTGTGTATAGTCAGCTTGACCTAGCCTCTGTGTAACTCTGGACCTAGGTGTGCTAACTTAACCTAACTCTGTTTAAAACTGGGTTCCTAACTGTTTGGGCCCAGCTATGACAGCTTAACCTAGCTATTCCACATCCGGTTCAAAGGACCACTTTTGTGAAAATTTGTGTGGACTGCCTCCTAGTGAGTCGCCTACCCTGGCAAACTCTGTTGACACCGAGCTCTGAGGTGGGTACCTCAGCCTCACAAGTGGCTTATAGGACAGATTTTCACAAATGATTGATGTTGCTAGAAACTCGCCTGCATGCACATATAAAGGACTAACTTACTGGTGTTGCAGCATATACATGTCTTCAACTTCCCTAAGCTTAGCCTTAGCCCCTTTGGACTTCCCCTCAGAAACCACGTGCAACTGGGAGCCTTAATTCCGCAATATTCAATCGTTATTAGTGACCTGCCTTCACCTCAAAATTCCTATATCCCAAAAGGGGGTGTATCCCCTAGTATAACTATGCAGACAGGACACAGCTTCTAATAGATGAGAGACCGGGGAAACTTACTGGGCTGCACCCCCAGCTGCAACACGGCCCAAATAAAAACCATCAAAATTCCCCCAGACACTGGCCAAAATCTACGGAAAAGTGGAGGTTTTGTCTTACTGTTTAGGGCCTGACGGAGGAGGTATCATTACGGTACACGAGTTGCCTCTACCAGATTTCCCCAGTCTCAAAGGGAAACACGGGGGGGGGGGCCTCCGTCTGCTATCACGGCAGTTTTTTCCAGTTTTTTCTGTTTTAAAGAAGAACGAGCTGGTCTCTTTTCCCAGACCCTCTTCTTCTTTTAAAACAGGGGCCATTCTCCAGCTAACTTACCCTGTGTTTGCCTTATTATCACCTATTTACTACCTATGTTAAGGTCTTAGGTCTACTTTATTTATTATCCATTGCCTTAGAAACCTAATATTAATAAACTATCAGAAAAAACTACCTACTCCTTCCTAAAGGGAAAATTTTAAAAATTTAATAATCCCAACTGTAAAATTTTTTTTTCCCTAAATTCCACAGGCGATCCAATGGCTGTAGGGGACGGCTGAGCGGGGCCCCTTAAAACCCCCCAAAACAAACACATTCTCTCTTGTCAGCGATGGTTCTTGGTAGGATGTATTTAATTTAAGTTTTTACTTTGGGGAAGGAGTAGCTAGTTTTACGGGTAGTACACTAATATTAGGTTTACTAAGGCATCTGTAATAATGATAAAGTAAAACCTAAGACCTTAACATAGGTAGTTATGGGCCCATAAGTAGGCAAACCTGGGAAAAGTTAGCTGGGGAGAACGGGCACCCTGCTTGATTGGGGGAGGCGCGGGTCACAAAGACAGAATACGTTTACCTGGATTTTACTGGAGAATTTCGGGGGTCAACCCCCCCCGGGGCCCCGGTCTTGACCAGGCCTCCTGGTGGATCAGCGCCGATCAACCAGGCTGTTGCTGGGGTCACGAAACCAACGTACGACCACACCCGGCTGATCAGGAACTGACTTTGGGTGCTTGTCCAGTGCCAGCTTGAAGACTCCCAGGGGTCTTTTGGGTCCCCCCCTTATGGTGCGGGGAGGCAGTTGAACAGTTGGGGCCCCTGAACTTTTTGTATGGTCCTAACGTGCTAGTGCCCCCCGCTTTTCATTGGGGGGGGGATCGTCTGCCAAGTCTTTTGCTTCGTAGTGAGTGATTTTCTTGCAATTGGGTACTAGTCCCTCTAGGATTTTCCGGGTGTATTAAAATCAGTACTCTCCCTCCGCTTTCCCGGGGAATCGGGTTTTTAAAAACCTCAAGCGCTCCCAGTAATTGAGGTGTTTTATCTCCGTTAGGCCGCGGTGAAATTTCTCTGTCATTTTTAGGTCGGCAATTTCACCTGCTTGAAAGGTGCTTTTTAGAGGCGAAATATTCCACCTAGTGAACAATGCCCTGAAGAGTGTCATCAGGGCTTGGCCTCCCTATTTTGAAGGTTCTCATTATCCACCCTGTCTTTTTTTCTAGCAGAGGGATTGATACAATGTATGGTCCTTTAAAGGGTGGACCTCCGACATAATCACTCCAGGTCTTTGATTGGTGTCGCTCTTTTTTGTGGCCAAATTTTGTTTGTACTTGATAAAGATTTTTTTTCCTCTTTTTTTTCCCTATCTGAGTAATTGAAATTTCTGTTGAATTCAATTTTTTTCTGCAGCCCACGAAGTTGGGGGGTTTGAGCCCCCGGGGCCTTTGCAGTGTCTGTATTCTTCAGCATAAAAACTTGGAGCCATCCCTGGACCCTTTAAAATTACCTCTGTAATTTTTAAACTACCGCCCACAGGTGTGGTTGGGTGCATAAAAAAGAATTAAACTAAAAACCCCTTTTTCTGTAGCTCTTCATAAGTACTTTTATTATTTTCTAACTGGTTTTGCATACGGGTTTTTGAATGTACAGGCATCTTTTCCCACTCCTTTATTGTTGTACATAAAAATTTTGATGGTGGCCACTGACGGGGGTCTACAAAGTTGTGCTTTCCCCTCCTCGACTTTACTTGTTTTGGTTCCCACCCTTTACGAACTTGGCACCAGTGTTCTGGACAGGGGTTGTGGTTGTCTTTTCCAGATAGTGCCCGCCTTGGCTCCCTCTTTTGGAAGGTCTGAGCCTTGTCTGTCAGGGGAGAAGATACAAGTACCCCCTCACTTCGGGGACCAAAACCCCGGGCCTAGCCCTTTCTTCGCCCTCACGGGGTGTTGAGAAGTTAGGACTAGGGTCTGCCATCTTCCCCGCCCCATGAGGCTCGTGGGAAAGGGCATCTCTGAGCTGCGGGGTAACAACCCTTGGTTCTGGCATGAAGAGCTAGAGTAATCTTTTGAAAATGTTAAGAACTAAACATAGCATTCTGCAGTCTAAATAGGTAGCCCACTGTGCTTGCTTACGGGAATTTAAACCCTCCATATGCTTTTTTTAGTCACTGTTTCTTTAATTCTCTAACAGCATGAGCAAGGGTTTCCGATATTTCACTGAGGAAACTGAAGTGATGAGTTCACCATTACACCGAACTTTAAAATTTTTACCATTTTCAGTTTATTTTTCGTCCCAAAAAAGCATAGTTTCCCATTTTCCCGAGGTATTAAAAATTAAATTTGTTGTCTACTAACCTTTCCTAATACATTCCCTACACAAACAAGCAGTGTATCGCATATAATACAAGCTACACTTGACACTGGTGGGGTGTCTTTAAACATAGGAACAATAAGGGCCCAAATACTCCCTTTGGGGGTACCCCTCATGCTTTTGGCGGGGATGGGCCCCAAAGTTTTGATGACTAATGCGTTCAAAAAAGTCAGATGCTTTTTAAATAAGACAAAATGCAAAGTTCAAAATATTACAAAAAAATAACAATCCCACATGTAAATTAAAAAAATCTAGATCTTAGTTTTAATGATGAAAAAAAGGTTTTGGGGGAGTTCTGGTTACAGTAATCTGAAACAAAGAAAACGTGCATAAGTGTTTGTAAAAAAACAATAAAGTAATTAAGTTTACAGCGGGCGCATAAAGTTAAATAGTTGAGAGCGAGTTCCCATAAAAACCCTAAAACCGGTACTTAGCCCCCTCTGTTTTCTTATTGCAAGAATTTGATGGGGAGTGTTTTTTTAAATCTAAACACAAGATTTGTAGATTTGAGGTTATATGAAACAAATGATGGAATTTAGGGGGGGTTTTTCAGGGACCTGCACTCTTGTGACACACAATCAATGGTTTCAGGGTTATTTAAGAGAAGGTCGGGAAAATTTTTTTCCAAGTGCGCAATTTTTAACTTAAAATGGATAGTTTATACTTTTTGGTTCCTTAAAAAGTCCAGGAAAAATTAAATTTCTAGATAATAAAAGAACTTAAAAAATAGCAAACAGACTAATCATTATAATATCATCCACAGAATTATCCTTCCCCATGATTCTTAAGCGCACTTCCATAAAGGGGGCCTCGTGGAGTCTTTTTAAAAAGGGCAAACGCTTTTGCTGTGAATGTATGGAAGGTGACATACCCCGACCACCTCCCCACTTTTATTAACTCATCACTATCATCACTTTTACCCTTCCCTCATCATTGACCATAATACTAACCTTTATCAACAAGGGGGTCATCTCCACACTCAGTATCTATAAATACATTACACCATCAGGTTGATACATAATGGTCTTCACTGCCCTTATCATCTTCACTGTGATTGTAAACCCCACTATCGATTCACCATTTTTGTAATTATTTACCCCACTGAAATCATCATTTGTTCATACCACCACAATCAGTTTCAAAGGCTGACAACGTGGTTGTTACTTTTTTGCAACCTCGAAAGTTTTCCCTGGTGGTGCTCAAGTTGTTGTTTCAAACACCTTTGTTGCTTCTCCGAACTGTTATGCGCACTAAATTTTGTACCAACCCCAGCAAGATAGCTTCACCTGGGGGTATGAAGCCCCGGTCGCTGAGCCGGGTTGGCTGATAGCTGACCACCAGAGGGGGGGGGGTCAACCCACAACATCACTATGTTGATAGCAGACTATCGTGCTTGTTGATGTACCCCAGAGTGACTTTCAACCATATGTCTGAAATAGGCAGGGGTCATATTCAAATGAAGTACGGTAGGCCACGGGTATCATGAGGGGTGATGGGGTGAGGGGGACCCCTGCAGTGGCGATGTGGGCAGCTTTCATCTGCGTCAATGAGCACTGTGACTCCGGTTTACAATTGATACATTGTAATGGCAACGGTCTGGTGTTTCTTGATCATATCATAGCACTGGTGAGAAGGATGGGCCTTGGCACACACTGCACACCAGTGTGACTTAGCTGGGCATTTCCAAGCAATGTGACCCCAGCGCTGACACTTGTAGCATCTACGGTGAGGTGGTTTGTACAAGGCTATTTTGTAACTCCTGTTAAGCGCTGCACAAAAGTAGATATATGATGGTGGAGTCCCTTGGCCAATCCACTCAGCCAATATCACATCATTTGGAAGTCGACAGGGGTTTTCAACTTGATCTGCCCAAAAGGAATTTAGGATCCAAGTACTTATTGGACATTGTGGATAACAATAAGCACTTTAGGTGATCTTGGTGGGCAGCTTGGAGTTGATGTTAGCATATTTTTGAGTAAGATGTTTTTCTATGAATGTGGGTCGTTAGTAAAAAAAAGTAATTATCCTCGTTATGACAAAGCGAATCCAAAGGTTTCTTCTGGGGTTGTTAGTGTAGCTCGTAAAACCATCTAAACTTCCTCAAACTCAGTGTTTGGGAGGGAAATCAAACCCATCAGTTCTGTGATGTGTTTTTGCTCTCGTGCTTTTTTTTTTTTTTTTTTTTACACAGGGTTGACAAGGTTAAGGATCCCTAGCTTTATTGACAAGCTATTTAAAGGTTAAGGATCCTAACTTTTATTGGCAAGTTAGAGCTGTTACTACATCAGCATTTGAAAGCAATTTTTAGTTATGAAACATTTCAAGTAAAGGGAACAGGATGAAGTGGACCAATCTGTGGGTCAGCATTTTCATTTGGATCAACTGACTTTATCTCGTTGACATCATTATCCCGTACAATGTACTCACCTTAATTGTACTCACCTAATGTGGTTGCAGGGTCGAGACTCAGCTCCTGGCCCCGCCTCTTCACTGATTGCTACTGGGTCCTCTCTCTCTCTGCTTCCTGAGCTTTGTTATACCTCTTCTTAAAACTATGTATGGTTCCTCCTCCACTACTTTCACTTGCTAGGCTATTCCACTTGCTGACAACTCATGACTGAAGAAATACTTCCTAACGTCCCTTTTTACTCGTCTGATCTTCAGCTTCCAGTTGTGACCCCTTGTCCCTGTGTCCCCCCTCTTGAACATCCTATCTCTGGGCCACCCCGTCTATTCCCGCAGTAAACTTGTATGTCGTTATCATGTCTCCCCTGACCCCTTTTGTCTTCCAGTGTCGTCAGTCCGATTTCCCTTAACCTTTCCCCCGTACGACATTCCCTTGAGCTCTGGGACAGCCTTGTTGCAACCTTGTACTTTCTCTAACTTCCTGACGTGCTTGACCAGGTGTGTTCCATACTCGAGTCATCCTGTGTATGTATGATCTCAGATGGAGTGATGTTCTGGAGAAGGGTACAGCCAGAGTGAAGTTGCTGCTTTCTGCCCGTCTTGTGGCATAAAAGCTTGTTTCACGCTGTCCTCGAAGTGGATCCAAGTGTGGTATTTTGACAATATTGGCCTTGTACATAACAGTAAGGCAACCCACATCCCTCCTATGTTGAAGGCTCTGCTGAAATGACAGATCTATCCAGGATGGGTCCAGGTGAGAAATGAGACGTCTTGCTCTGTTCTCTACTCTGCCAAGCAGTCACAGATGAGAGGGGGGCAGGCAAACCAAGAAAGTGGAGCATACTCAAGGTGTGAGCGTACTTGTGCCTCGTACAGGATCTTGCAACCCCTACTGTCAAGCAGATGCGAGATACGGCGAAGTGCTGTATGCTTCCTGGCTGCCTTGTTTGCAAGATTTACAACATGGTTCTTCATGGTCAGTTTGCTTCTTGCAGCCTCCTTTGAAATCCTCTTTCTTTTTTCAAAGCTTCCTTACTTCTATAACGTTGGAATTCACCTTCACCATCATTTACTTGGTTCACATCATAGGTCACTTCTATATCAGTTGCTTGAGGTGGAAGAGTCAGCCTGTTACTCTTGAGTCAGCAAAACTGCCTTTATTCCATAAGAGAGTAAAGGCGGAAGAGTTGAGGTTAGAGGTGAATAACAGGGTCGAGGAAGGCACATTCACCTCTCTTTTGGGACAGGCAATATGGGTGAAAGTGGCACGTGGTCGTATAGAGCCACTCAACTTCTCAAGGTCACACACTAGGTCAAGCTTTTTTCTGTAGAGTTCCCAGTCACTTGGTGCCTGGAAAGTGAGGGAGGCACAGAAATTGATTCATTATAATTGCGCTTATATCAACTCTACAACTTATTTATCTATCACAATTTATCTAATATGACAAAATACACAATATAAATAACATACAAACATGTTATATTCTCTAGAATAATAAAAAAAGGCCAAATTAGGGGGTGTCCACCAGCAAAATTTCAAATAAATAAATACCCCCCTTTCCCATGTCGTATTCTGTGATCTTTAGTAAGATTAGTTTTGTTTTTTTAATATGTTTATTATGCACCCCCCACCCTCCTTGGGGGGTAGCAAAAATTAAGAGGTAAAAATAAGGGTCCAGGGATGGGGCCCAAAGTTTTGATAGCGAGCAAGTTACAGAGGTAATGAATTCACAATTTAAAAGGTAATGAACCACAATTTTTCAAAGTAATGAACTCCAGTAGGGCTAGTCACAATCATGACAATTTTCAAAAGGGATTACAGATTACAGAGGTACAC
>NC_069452.1:35938707-36033920 GCF_026875155.1 Cherax quadricarinatus | reverse complement strand
ACCATTCTCTTTGTTCTGCACACAAGCCATTAACATTGACAGTCATTCACTGAAGGCCTTTTAAATTTTCCACCCTTGCCCCTTCTCCCCACTCTTTTCACCACTATGTTATCTTCACAATACCTTCTTTTCCCCCTCCCTTCTTATGATGTCTCTTATCATGACCTCCCAATCACCACCTCTTCCCTCTCCTACCATCCCAGTCTGCTTCCCAGACCTCTGTGCTGGCATCAGTACATCATCCGAGTCTGACGTAGCTGCCCGTTTCCTTGTTACAATCATGTCCCCCATAACATGGTCTGGGAAGCCTCACGGTGAACCTCAACATCCACCTTATAATAATTTATTAATCCCACTGACGTCTCCGTCACATCATCATTCCCCAAATTCTCAAATCGTCAACAAGCTGGAAGCGATAACTCTCCAGCTACTTCTTGCTCAGATGTAACGTGCTCCTCAGGCGGTGACAAGGTCTTCAAAACTTCCTCTAATTCTTCCTCTATTTCCCTATTTCCAACACTTCCTCCCGTGGTACCATCCCTGCAGAAGTCACTGGAGGAGATTCAGGGGCAGGGAACTGAGGGAGGACTCACCCCCAGTTCTAAAATCTTGATCCACCATCTCACCCCACAAACGACCACTCCCTCAAGTGATTAATCCTCTCCTGCCACCCATAAGACAGGGGCTGCGTCTTCTACCACAGGTTCAGACATGAGTCTTTTCTTCTCACATGCTGCAGCTATGTGGTCATACTCACCACATATGGTGGGAGCTCCATTGTTGGTGCTAGGGAGGATAGGAATAAGACAGGGAAACATGCACCAACAGGGAATACAGTCACAGAAACCCAAGGCAAACGGAAACCAAGCCTGTGCACATACTATGCACTTGGTATCTGCTGGCATGGGAAATCTGGAAAAAACAGATGGGACATGCAACTATGACCACCCTAGAAAATGTCATGCCCATATGACAACAGGAAAATGCAAACTCCCTTCCTGTAAGCTTTTTCACCCTGAAATGTGTACCTCTTCAGTACAGGAAAGACTGTGCTATAACTTAAATTGCCAGGCATACCATCTAAAGGGGACAAAAAGATACAAAACATCCAGGCCATGGGAAAACCTGGGTAGCCACAGCCACTCAAGAGGGAGAGGTTTTTAGTGCCAGGAAGGAAAAAAAACTGGCAGGAAATGGCAGAAATCGTACACCAAATCCAGTCATTCCTGGAGTGGAACCACAGTCGATGGCCTCCACTCCAAACCAACAGATACAGATACTAATGCCGGAAAAAAAATCCCCCCCCAGTACCAACAATACCACCAGTCCGATAACATTCTTCTTTGCAAATATACAGGGTCTAAAGCCAGCAACAAACAAAATACCTTTCATCCGTGGACTGCTTGCAGAGGCAAAGGCAATGTTCGCAGCTTTCACTGAGAACCCACATAAAGATCACTTGGACAACGAAATATGGATCCCAGGTTACAACCTATCCAGATGTGACAGAGTGAACAGGCAAAAGGGGGGGGTTGGCCTGTACATTGCAGAGTCACTTGTTTGCACAGAACTGCTTAATGCCTCAAATGACGTAGTGGAAGTTTTAGCAGTAAAGGTCGAGAACCAAAACCTAGTCATTGTGGTAGTCTACAAGCTCCCGGATTGCAACATCCCAGCAATTCCAGGAACAGCTGTTAAAAATTGACCACTGTCTGGAAAATCTTCCAGCTCCTGCACCCAACAACTTGCTCCTGGGGGATTTCAACTTAGGCACCTAAAATGGAGGAATATAGCAAATAATATTGTTGCAGTAATAACACCAGGAGCAGCTCTGATGAAAACTCACACTCACACGAGCTTTTAAATCTCTGCACAAAATTCAATTTAAACCAGCAAAATAATAGAGCCTACTAGACTGGAGAATACACTAGACCTCATCTTCACTAACAATGATGATCTGATAAGAAATGTCACCATATCAAAAACAATATACTCAGATCACAACATAATTGAGGTTCAGACATGTATGCGTGGAGCCCCAGACCGACAAAATGAGACTAGTCACGAGGGAGCATTCACCAAATTCAACTTCAATAACAAAAACAAAGTGGGACCAAGTAAACCAAGTCCTAACCGATATAAGCTGGGAAGATATACTAAGCAACACAGACCCAAACTTATGCCTAGAACAGATTAACTCGGTGGCACTAGATGTATGCACAAGGCTTATTCCCTCTAAGAAAAATTAGGAGTAGATTAAAATAGAAAGAGACAGCGCTCCCTTTACAGGCGACGGAAAAGAATAACAGAGCGGCTAAAAGAGGTCAATATATTCTGAAATGCGCAGGGAGACCACTGGTCAGAGAAATAGCAAGCATCGAACTTAAGCTAAAAGAATCCTTTAGGAGTCAGGAATCGCGGGAAGAACTAAAAGCCATAAATGAAATCGAAAGAAACCCAAAGTATTCTTCTCCTATGCCAAATCAAATCGAGAACAACGTCCAGTATTGGGCCCCTACTTAAACAAGATGGGTCCTACACAGATGACACAAGGAAATGAGTGAGCTACTCAAGTCCCAATATGACTCAGTTTTTAGCAAGCCGCTAACCAGACTGAGAGTCGAAGATCAAAATGAATTTTTTATGAGAGCCACAAAATTTGATTAACACAAGCCTATCCGATGTTATCCTGACGCCAAATGACTTCGAACAGGCGATAAATGACATGCCCATGCACTCTGCCCCAGGGCCAGACTCATGGAACTCTGTGTTCACAAGAACTGCAAGAAGCCCCTATCACGAGCCTTTTCCATCCTATGGAGAGGGAACATGGACACGGGGGTCGTCCCTCAGTTACTAAAAACAACAGACATAGCCCCACTCCACAAAGGGGGCAGTAAAGCAACAGCAAAGAACTACAGACCAATAGCACTAACATCCCATATCATAAAAATCTTTGAAAGGGTCCTAAGAGCAAGATCACCACCCATCTAGAAACCCATCAGTTACACAAACCCAGGGCAACATGGGTTTTAGAACAGGTCGCTCCTGTCTGTCTCAACTACTGATCACTACGACAAGGTCCTAAATGCACTAGAAGACAAAAAGAATGCAGATGTAATATATACAGACTTTGCAAAAGCCTTCGACAAGTGTGACCATGCGTAATAGCGCACAAAATGCGCACTAAAGGAATAACAGGAAAAGTCGGTCGATGGATCTATAATTTCCTCACTAACAGAACACAGAGAGTAGTCGTCAACAGAGTAAAGTCCGAGCAGCTACGGTGAAAAGCTCTGTTCCACAAGGCACAGTACTAGCTCCCATCTTGTTCCTCATCCTCATATCCGACATAGACAAGATGTCAGCCACAGCACCGTGTCTTCCTTTGCAGATGACACCCGAATCTGCATGACAGTGTCTTCCATTGCAGACACTGCAAGGCTCCAGGCGGACATCAACCAAATCTTTCAGTGGGCTGCAGAAAACAATATGAAGTTCAACGATGAGAAATTTCAATTTACTCAGATATGGTAAACAGGGAGGAAATTAATCTTCATCAGAGTACAAAACAAATTCTAGCCACAAAATAGAGCGAAACACCAACGTCAAAGCCTGGGAGTGATTATTCGGAGGATCCCCACCTTCAAGGACATAACATTGTATCAATCGCATCTGCTAGAAAAATGACAGGATGGATAATAGAACCTTCAAAACTAGGGAGGCCAAGCCCATGATGACACTTCCCCAGGTCACTTGTTCTATCTGGGCTGGAATTTTGCTGCACTCTAACAGCACCTTTCAAGGCAGGTTGAAATTGCCGACCTAGAAAATGTACAGAGAACTTTCACGGCACGCATAACGGAGATAAAAAAACCTCAATTACTGGGAGCGCTTGAGGTTTCTAAACCTGTATTCCCTGGAACGCAGGAGGAGAGATACATAAATTATATACACCTGGAAAATCCTAGGGGGACTAGTACCGAACTTGCACACGAAAATCACTCACTACAAAGCAAAAGACTTGGCAGACGATGCCCCATCCCCCCAATGAAAAGCAGGGGTGTCACTAGCACGTTAAGAGACCATACAATAAGTGTCAGGGGCCCGAGACTGTTCAAACTGCCTCCCAGCACACATAAGGGGGATTACCAACAGACCCCTGGCAGTCTTCAAGCTGGCACTGGACAAGCACCTAAAGTCAGTTCCTGATCAGCCGGGCTGTGGCTCGTACGTTGGTTTGCGTGCAGCCAGCAGCAACAGCCTGGTTGATCAGGCGCTGATCCACCAGGAGGCCTGGTCACAGACCGGGCCGCGGGGGCGTTGACCCCCGAAACTCTCTCCAGGTATACTCCAGGTATGCGGCACGTAAGCCTTTGTTCGGGATACAAACCCATGACCTGTGTCCTGAATTCCTGAAGATAAATGTAAGATGGTATGGGATGTCTCAATGTCATTTTAAGGTTAAAATTACCTTCTGGCAAACCTGCGTAGGCGCCTGCTATCCACATACCATGCTGGGCAAAATGTACTGTCCCACATTTCTCTTAGACTTTTCTGATATCAGTTTCATCCACCTCAAAGGGAACATTACACAACTTTATCCAGGTATAATGACTGGATACATCACTCATTCTCACACTACAGCAGGTGTAACATCAAGACTCGCGTCCTACCTGGAGTTTACCTGGAGAGAGTTTCGGGGGTCAACGCCCCCGCGGCCCGGTCTGTGACCAGGCCTCCTGGTGGATCAGCGCCTGATCAACCAGGCTGTTGCTGCTGGCTGCACGCAAACCAACGTACGAGCCACAGCCCGGCTGATCAGGAACTGACTTTAGGTGCTTGTCCAGTGCCAGCTTGAAGACTGCCAGGGGTCTGTTGGTAATCCCCCTTATGTGTGCTGGGAGGCAGTTGAACAGTCTCGGGCCCCTGACACTTATTGTATGGTCTCTTAACGTGCTAGTGACACCCCTGCTTTTCATTGTTGGGATGGTGCATCGTCTGCCAAGTCTTTTGCTTTCGTAGTGAGTGATTTTCGTGTGCAAGTTCGGTACTAGTCCCTCTAGGATTTTCCAGGTGTATATAATCATGTATCTCTCCCTCCTGCGTTCCAGGGAAGCGATTAACCAACGATTCATATACCGTTGCAGTGAGCAGTTTCACGAAGATTCTATGTGCTCCATTTAAAGCCACTCCATATAATTCTACATCTTGAATTCCATACGTCTCTCTGATGACCTTAGGTAAGAGAACCTGCGCTGAACTCGGCTAAATCGTCCCCAGGAGAAGCTCAATACCAATAGTATTAATCTTTCGTCTATGACAAACCGCCATGTTGACAGCAGTAATTTTCCTGAGGTGTCAACAGAGGCTCAAAAACCATCTCCTCACACCACCACTGACAGGCAACTGAGGAGCGTCTGCGCAGTAGCTCCTCTCGGCCCGATAGCGAAGAGGACAATAGTGTAGGCTGTGTACTTGTGTAGCACTGTACTTAGCAGCAGAGTGTAGGTTGTGTACTTGTGTAACACTGTACTTAGAAGTAGAGTGTAGGTTGTGTTAGGTTACTTTTAGTGTCATTGTAGTAGCAACTAACCAGTATTATAATGGTACTTAGTGGAGTGTAGTGACTTTCATTAGTTTCTTTTTTCTTGAAATACCAGACATACTGTGAATTTCATATAACCTGTAGTTACCAGCGGTCGATTTATACACAACGAGAAGCAAATATTACTACAGAAAAAGCGTTCTTCCTCAAATTTCCACCAGTCAGCTATAGTGATAATATAGCATTTATTGTGGTGGAGACGAAAAAAAAAATAGAAAAGCTAGATACAGCAATTGATAAACAAGGGTGGAGGTCGACCGTTCGTCATTGTAGGAGCTGCCAGCAGTCACCGGTTTCTTCAACACGCAAGTTATACTTTTGTATCAATCAAATCACATATTACTCGGGTAGATAATTTCCAGTAGATCCTTCATGTGTTAGCCCAAATCACTGACCAGTATGTTTTAAATAAGCGACCCACTGATCAGATCGACTGGTCCGAACCCTTGACTGGTTTCAAACGGTTTCGTTGGACAATAAAACGAACTAAACGGATGGGGTTGTAGGCGCCCTTGTAAATACAAACATTAAATATATATCAGGAACGTGCACGGTAAGCTGTGTTACGGTTCAAATCTTAATCTTTAGCCAGGTTAGTACACTCCGTAACAACACACTTCATAGAATGAAAGGATATGGTTCCAAACTTAGAAATGTAAGGCACAAATAGTTACTCAGTCTTTTCAAGTTTCTTTTTATTTAAAAGCTAATACTTTAGATTCAAAAATATCTATTAAATATCAATGTCAGAAACTTTCCTTCACACAAGAAAACTTAAATAGAATGTACATGTCAATATGGTCACTACACTTGATAATGATCAGAGGAATATTACCGCTTCAATAGTAACACTACTTGTGTGCAAGTACATATATTGAGAATTAACATTTTTCACCGAGAAAACTCCCTGGCATAAGGAATATATCAAAAAGTTCTAAGCTTGACACGGGTCGTCACATCGTAACCTGAAGATAAATACATGCTTGTCAGAAGACTTCACAATAAACCACAAGCTGGATCAGGAGTTTCTATAACCCATTCTCTATCCAAGTGAGAAAAAGGGCAGAGTACTAGGGGGTAGCTCAGTCAATGCCACTGAGTCAGCAGAGAGTGAACTGCCATATACAGTAAATTCCTTCATGACATCAACTCGTCAAAAGGAGGAGAGGGTTAGAGCGGTGCAAACTACCCACCAATGGAGTTTACCTTGTTATAAACCTTAGCCAGGTGTACCTACCTAACATTACTCAAGATTATATATATATATATATATACTAATATATATATATATATATATTATATATAATATATATATATTATATATATATATAAAAATTTTACATCAAACCCAGGTATATTCCTAAATCAGATAATATTAAAACTAGTGGAATTTTTAATTTAGCTAATATTAAAGAAACCCAGAGTATAATATTAAGGGGATAATACATATAAATTAATCACATTATGACCTTGGTCATAACACCCCCCCCCCCTTTCGGGGACTAAACTTCGCCGTAAAAGAGGACTTCAAAAACAATATAAACAGATACAAGTCATTCCTCTACAAAGACCCTGATGACAAATGTTGCTTCTCCAACAAGAAAATTAAAAGTCTGGTGTCGCCAAACCACGTATGTGTAGACACCACTTAACCAGAGCTTCTGATACAGGTTTTTTCCATAAAGAGGCCTTAAGTGACCATTGGTAGCAGGAGAAGTCAGGGCAAGACAACAGGAGACTGCCACCACAGAAATAAGTTCTGGATACCATATGGTGGCTTACGTGACAGGTTTTCCTCAGTGGTTACAAAGAATCAGATAACTAAGTAAACAAATAGCATTAAGAAAATGCATTAAACAAATACATACCTATAAAAGTGCACTACAAATCCTCTTTTATAAATTCAAATTTAAATTTAAATTTGTCTTTAAGGACAGGACAGAGTCAGCAATAACATTTATAAAGCTCCTCTAATATGGTTAATACTTATAGAAAAAGGTTGTATCCTAAGGGCCATTTTGTATTCTAGCATTTTTAGCCTTCATGGTGTTTAAAAAGGTTAAGGGATTATGATCTGTTTTACTAATTTTATGAGGGGTAGCCCCCGAGAGAGACCTCAAAGTGTTCCAAGGCAAAGACCAATGCTAGTGCCTCCTTTTCAACGGTTGCATAACTTAATTGATGGGGTTTCAATTTTGCAGAAAAACAGACTGGGTGTAAAAGATCAGAAGAGGAGGAAGGTTGTAGAAGGACAGCACCGACTGCGTACTCGCTGGCATCCACTTGTAAAGAAAAGGGAGCGTCAAACACGGACTCTGTAGAACTGGAGAGGAACCAAGTAGACGCTTTAGACGAGTAAAGGCTAACTCTTGTAGTCGTCCATTTAAAAGGAACTTTAGAACTTGTAAGTTCAAACAGCGGTGCTGCCATTGCAAAAAATTAGGGCAAAACCGGCGGAGTAACCGGCCATCCCTAAAACCTCTGTACACCTTTCTTGTCCTGTGGGGGCAGGAAAATCCAAAATTTAGCATGAATCTTTGCATTAACGGGGGCAACCGTGCCTTGCCCTATATTAAATCCCAGATATTTTATCCGGGCCTGACCAAACTCACATTGGGAAAGGGGTGCGGTAAAATGGTGGTCATCTAGCCTTTTCAAGAGTGCTTCCAGCCGAATCAGGTTAGGCCAGTCATCGCTGAATATTTACTAGATCATAGGTAGGCTTCCGTTCCTTCCAAGTCGTACGTTAGCCGATTCATAAGCCTCTGGAAGGTCGAGGCAGCGTTGCAGAGCCCGAAGGGCATCACCCTGTAGTTAAAACAGGCTCCAGGCACGGTGAAAGAAGAAATCTCCTGCGCTCGAGGCGATAAAGGCATTTGATAACCATGAGGGGGTCCAACGACTGACATACTTACACTGGCAATGCTGTCTATTAGGTCGTCAACCCGGGGAAGGGGGAATCCGTCAGGCACTGTTAGGGAATTTACTTCCGATAGTCGGTACACATTCTAAATGAACCGTCCGACTTAGGTACAAGGACACGGTGGAAGCCCAAGGGCTTTTGCTATGTTCAATCAAACCATGATCGAACAAGAAACTTATTTCCTCCCACAACGCTTTATTTTTTAAATGGGCTGACTATATGGAGCTTGTTTAATCGGAGCAGCTCCTTGCACGTCAACATCGTGGATCCCCAAGGTGCACTGTCTGGGGACATCTCCAAAGAGACTTCCATAAGTGGAAATAAAGTCTCGGATTTCACTTGATCTTTCCTTTTCTAAGTTACCGAGATACTCGTCTAAGTTTCCTTATTTCCGAGTTCTTCAGTCTTATCTCTACTCCACGTGAACAATTTTCTTTACTCTAGTCACCTTCCGGTGACCTCCCCGCAGCACAGGAACAAGTCCCTGTAGTATTTTCTTTAGCTGATTTATGGTAGTTCGGGTTCGACTTTCTTCTTCCTGGTTTCTTACCATGTAAATTACCTTATCGGGCTTCTTAATACTCATTGGACCCATACTTGGGTTGCAAGGTATGGCTGGCAGGCTTTAAAGCTAAAAATGTCTCCAAACATTTAATGAACGCTCAACAGCAGTCTTGCATAATGTTCATAGGTTTTGAGCTTGTAGGAGGTTTTTCGCGGCCAATTGCGAGTAAAACCAAGTGTTTATGCATTGCAAGGGGGGATAACAAAGAGGCTCCTTTTCCGGGACCTATCCTTTAACAATTAATAACGGTTCCTCGGACGCATGACATAAATGAGTTCAAAAGGACTAAATCTAAATTTCCTGTTGCTCTTTTAAGGCAAGGGGGAAAGGAATACCTTCTCCAGTCCGTTGAGAACTGCTCACAGTATGCCCTCATGATTTCAGGGTTTGGTGAAACCTTCTGACCCCTGGGTTTGGGGGTCTATATGCTGTTGAAACAATAGGTTTAACTCCGACCCTGGACATAGCTTCACGGAAAATCTTTGATGTGAAATTCGTCCCTCTGTCAGATTGAATCTCCTTAGGGAATCCGAACTGCGAAGAATCTAAATAGGACTCTCACAATAGCCTTGGCACTATCTTGCGAAGGGGCACAGCCTCTGGATACCGATAGTCGTATCCATTATAGTAATAAGATATTGATTGCCAAGCTAGTTTTTGGGAGAGGTCCCACACAGTCTATTACGAGCCGAGAGAAGGGTTCGCCTTCTACGGCAATAGGTAAGAGGGGCGCAGGAGGAGGTTTATGCGCAGGCTTTCCAACGAGCTGGCAAATAGCACAGTTTCTCAAGAACTCTGTCACGGTATCCTTCATCTTTGGGGCCCGAAGAAATATCGGGCTAATTTTCCTAAAGTCTTTCTTTTTCCCAAGTGTCCGCCCATGGGGCTAGAATGTGTCAAATTCCAATGCTAACTCCCGAAACCGGACAGGTAAAACCAAAAGCTGTTTTGGCTTGAGACTAATTAGCTGAAGTCGACGGAAATTTCTTAATCAGGATACCGTCAGAGTAATAAAAACATTTTTTCCTTACCCCCGGCTTCCATCTCAGTAAGCGCTTGATCCCTTGCCTGTTTCAACGACGGGTCTTCAAGCTGTTCTTTTACTAAATTTTCACGATTAAAATCGCTACTCCAGAATGGGGCAAAATCTACCACTTGGGATTTTGGAGGCTGATTTTAGACTTCTTGTTGATCACTGGCACTGAACAGAGCATCCAAACCCCAATCTGAGGGTTCATCAGTAGGGGCAGTGATTCCAAATTTTTAGCCATAGCCCTGGTTATGGCTGTAAGAGGGAATAGACGAGGACCTTCCTTACACCCTTCAATGGCATAATTCTCTCCAGAGAACTTCTCTATAACATAAGGTTCTTGGCAAATTCCTCCTCTTCCTAAATCGTTACCCACCAATAGATCTACACTCAATGGGAAAATCAGTTTCAGAAAGGCCACAACAGCTTCACCTTGATATGAATCTACGTTTACATATACCTTATGAAGGGGTACTCTTGTGATAGTGCCACCGTAACCTTCTAGCAAAACATCCAGGTTAATATAAGTGTCATCATTTAGAGGAAGTACTCCCTTTTCTCAGTAAGGTCAGGTAGCTTCCCGTATCCCGATAGCATACTATGTCCACATTTGGTCCTCTGTAACACCAGCCTTACCCTTAAAGAAGTAAGGCAACATGGCTTCCGAAACTTTGTCTGCGAACAACTCAGAGGGAATTAGGCACTTCGATTTTGAGGAAGACGTCATCTGTACAGGTAATGTTTCAGACCTACCGCCTACGGTCTCGATTTTAAAATTGGAAACATACGCCTCCAATGGCCTAGTTTCTGACAAAAAGAGCAAGTTGGGCCTCTTGATGCATTTCCCTCGTAAGATGGTTTCCCTTTACCATTATTGTGGACGACACTAGTAGGCTTTTGCTGAATGAGGAGAGGTCTGCTGATCCATTTTCCTAGGAGAGACTGACTCTTAGGAGAACATAACCTGGCTTTCTAGACCCTTTTTCCTTGGTCAATTGAGAGGTTCTCAAAGTGATCAGCTAGAGAAGCAGAGGCCAACACATCTGCAGTCTGGTGTTCGATAACAAAGGAGCGTACATCGCCCGTCAGAGTTCTGAAATTCTTCTTGCAAGATCAACTGCATCAGACGCTCCATAGTATCACACCCCGATGACCTCAACCATCGCTCTAGAGCCACCTTTTGCCGGGCAAATTCTACCCAGGTTTGGCCTGGCAGTCTTCGTAGAGAGCGGGAAAGGGGCGCTGATAACTTACAGGAAGTAAGTCATACTCCTTTAAAATGATCTTAACTGCTCGTTTAAACTGCATATTTATCATACGGGGGAGCTGCAGTACATGATTGAGCCTTACCCTTAAGAGTGGTGTGAAGAAGGGAGCCCAATGTTCACGAGGCCATCTCATCCCTCGTGCCTGATTCTCAAATGTGTCGAAGTAAGTGTCCAAGTCTGTTTCACAAAATCTGGGCACTAATAGGCAGCCCTGTGCAGGTCAAAGGTAAAGGTTTGAGTAGCAGGCGACTTACTCTTTTCTTCTTTTTTGCCTCTCGAATCTGATGTTTTTCCCCCCTCGAACTTTCCTTTTACAAACAGGCGTGGGATTCCATTGCTCGTTTGCAAAATTAAAAAGATGTTCAGACGTTGAAAGGGGTTAGAGTGTGAGAGGAGTCAAAGGTACTGGAGGAGGGGAGGAGAGAGTCCTCTAGGCGAAGCTTGGGGACAACTCCACCTCCCGGTCGCCCCCACTGACCGGGCTAGCTAATGGGCTCATTACCGAATCAGGCGGTCTGCCCCGAGACATAGCCTCTGCTCCCAAAGTGAGGCCTTCAAATGAAGCCACCAAATGAGCTACTCCAAGGGACAAAGATTCCTCCGAGGGTGTTTTGTCATGCGAGTCCAACCTCGGGACAGTGTCAGAGGGCTGAGAAAACAGTATGTTCTGTATTATAGAACGGACAGTACTCGCTATATAACGATTGTTATATGAAACTCCTAAATATCTAGCAACTTGCCAGCATTGTTGTAGTGGTAAAGTCTTCAGCATATCTGGAGTCAGGTCCTTCACCAACTGATGTTACGATCCATGGTCAAGAAGTTCAAAGCTCCCGAAACAGGCCCCCCCCCACTTGTTACTGTTCAAATCTTAATCTTTAGCCAGGTTAGTACACTCCGTAACAACACACTTCATAAAATGAAAGGATATGGTTCCAAACTTAGAAATGTAAGGCACAAATAATAGTTAGTCTTTTCAAGTTTTTTTTATTTAAAAGCTTAAATACTTTAGATATTCATAAATATCTTAAATATCAATGTCAGAAACTTTCCTTCACACAAGAAAACTCTTAAATAGAATGTACATGTCAATATGGTCACTCCACTTTATAATGATCAGAGGAATATTACCGCTTCCTCAATAGTAACACTACTTGTGTGCAAGTACATATATTGAGAATTAACATTTTCACTGAGTAACTCCCCGGCATAAGAATATATCACAAAGTTCTAACTTGACACTGGTCGTCACATCGTAACCTGAAGATAACAGTAATGATTGTCAGAAGACATTTACAATAAACCACAAGCTGGATCAGGAGTTTCTATAACCCAATTCTCTAAACCAAGTGAGAATAAGGCGGAGTACTAGGAGGGTAGCTCAGTCAATGCACACTGAGTCAGCAGAGAGAGTGAAAATGCCATTACAGTAAATTCCTTCATGACATCAACTCGTCAAAAGGGGAGAGGGTAGAGCGGTGCAAACTACCCACCAATGGAGATACCCTTGTTTATAAACCTTAGCCAGGTGTACCTACCTAACACATTACTCAATTTATATATATATATTATAATAAAATATATATATTATTATAATATATTTATATATATATATATTATAATATATATATATAATATATATACATACATCATACCGGGTATATTCCCAAATCAGATAAAAATTATAACTAGTGGAATCTTTAATTTAGCTAAAAATAAAGAAACCCAGAGTATAATATTAATTGGATAATACATGGTCATAACACTGTCCAATATACAAAAACAGCTAGAAACAGAAATACAAATAGCTAGAGCTTCATTTAAGGAGGTTATTAATAGAATATTTAAGGGGGTTGCTAGTAGAATTTTCAGTAAATCAACCATTCAAATCATTATGAAGCTGTGTGTAGTCTGTGGTCAGTCAAACAAACGGGCTTCCACATGGGTTTAAATTTTCATTTTTGTGGAAATTGGTGTCCAAAGCCCCTTGTGCAGATATCCAAGAACTAGCTACAAGCAGTGTTTAAAAAAGGGTATGCCCAAATGAGATAAATCTGTGGACTAAAATCACAAGGGTACTAAAAGAGGGGCAACATCAAAGCTGCTTTCATAGAAAACCTGGAAGCTTTCTACAACAGATGGGAACATAAAAAGTCTGGGCTGAATGGTACTGCACTTGATATTGGCCATGTAGTCAGAAACTGAAAGGCTGGAGATGAAGTCCTGGTAGTCAGTAAATGTGGGGCTGATAGTGCTGTCCTGGGAGACAGTAATGGTGAAGCTGGAGGTGCTGTCCTGGGAGACAGTAATGGTGAAGCTGGAGGTGCTGTCCTGGGAGACAGTAATGGTGAAGCTGGAGATGCTGTCCTGGGAGACAGTAATGGTGAAGCTGGAGATTTTGTCCAGGTAGTCGGGAATTATACGCAGGAAGGAATACATATAAATGACCTCATAGGGGACAGGAGCCATAGTAGGGAAACAAGTGTAGTCAAAGATAAGATAAAACCAATATTGCAAACTAGAAATACTGCAGGAAATAGCAAACAAGAGGACTCCACTAGCAATAGTGAGGATATATTACCAAAAACAACTGGTGGGAGCTCCATTGTTGGTGCTAGGGAGGATAGAAGTAAGACAGGGAAACATGCACCAACAGGGAATACAGTCACAGAAACCCAAGGCAAATGGAAACCAAGCCTGTGCACATACTATGAACTTGGTATCTGCTGGCATGGGAAATCTGGAAAAACAGTTGGGACGTGCAACTATGACCACCCTAGAAAATGCCATGCCCATATGACAACAGGAAAATGCAAACTCCCTTCCTGTAAGCTTTTTCACCCTGAACTGTGTACCTCTTCAGTACAGGAAAGACTGTGCTATAACTTAAATTGCCAGGCATACCATCTAAAGGGGACAAAAAGATACAAAACATCCAGGCCATGGGAAAACCTGGGTAGCCACAGCCACTCAAGAGTCGAGAGGTTTTTTAGTGCCAGGAAGGAAAAAAACTGGCAGGAAATGGCAGAAATCGTACACCAAATCCAGTCATTCCTGGAGTGGAACCACAGTCGATGGCCTCCACTCCAAACCAACAGATACAGATACTAATGCCGGAAAAAAAAATCCCCCCCCCCAGTACCAACAATACCACCAGTCCGATAACATTCTTCTTTGCAAATATACAGGGTCTAAAGCCAGAAACAAACAACAAAATACCTTTCATCCGTGGACTGCTTGCAGAGGCAAAGGCAATGTTCGCAGCTTTCACTGAGACCCACATAAAGGATCACTTGGACAACGAAATATGGATCCCAGGTTACAACCTATACAGATGTGACAGAGTGAACAGGCAAAAGGGGGGGGGTTGGTCTGTACATTGCAGAGTCACTTGTTTGCACAGAACTGCTTAATGCCTCAAATGATGTAGTGGAAGTTTTAGCAGTAAAGGTCGAAAACCAAAACCTAGTCATTGTGGTAGTCTACAAGCCTCCGGATGCAACATCCCAGCAATTCCAGGAACAGCTGTTAAAAATTGACCACTGTCTGGAAAATCTTCCAGCTCCTGCACCCAACATCTTGCTCCTGGGGGATTTCAACTTAAGGCACCTAAAATGGGGAATATAGCAAATAATATTGTTGCAGTAATAACACCAGGAGGCAGCTCTGATGAAAACTCACACTCACACGAGCTTTTAAATCTCTGCACAAAATTCAATTTAAACCAGCAAATAATAGAGCCTACTAGACTGGAGAATACACTAGACCTCATCTTCACTAACAATGATGATCTGATAAGAAATGTCACCGTATCAAAAACAATATACTCAGATCACAACATAATTGAGGTTCAGACATGTATGCGTGGAGCCCCAGACCGACATAATGAGACTAGTCACGAGGGAGCATTCACCAAATTCAACTTCAATAACAAAAACATAAAGTGGGACCAAGTAAACCAAGTCCTAACCGATATAAGCTGGGAAGATATACTAAGCAACACAGACCCCAACTTATGCCTAGAACAGATTAACTCGGTGGCACTCGATGTATGCACAAGGCTTATTCCTCTAAGAAAAAAGGAGGAGTAGATGTAAAATAGAAAGAGACAGGCGCTCTCTTTACAGGCGACGGAAAAGAATAACAGAGCGGCTAAAAGGGGTCAATATATCTGAAATGCGTGGGGAGACACTGGTCAGAGAAATAGCAAGCATCGAACTTAAGCTAAAAGAATCCTTTAGGAGTCAGGAATCGCGGGAAGAACTAAAAGCCATAAATGAAATCGAAAGAAACCCAAAGTATTTCTTCTCCTATGCCAAATCAAAATCGAGAACAACGTCCAGTATTGGGCCCCTACTTAAACAAGATGGGTCCTACACAGATGACAGCAAGGAAATGAGTGAGCTACTCAAGTCCCAATATGACTCAGTTTTTAGCAAGCCGCTAACCAGACTAATAGTCGAAGATCAAATGAATTTTTTTATGAGAGAGCCACAAAATTTGATTAACACAAGCCTATCAATGTTATCCTGACGCCAAGTGACTTCGAATAGGCGATAAATGACATGCCCATGCACTCTGCCCAGGGCCAGACTCATGGAACCTGTGTTCATCAAGAACGCAAGAAGCCCCTATCACGAGCCTTTTCCATCCAATGGAGAGGGAGCATGGACACGGGGGTCGTCCCACAGTTACTAAAAACAACAGACATAGCCCCACTCCACAAAGGGGGCAGTAAAGCAACAGCAAAGAACTACAGACCAATAGCACTAACATCCCATATCATAAAAATCTTTGAAAGGGTCCTAAGAAGCAAGATCACCACCCATCTAGAAACCCATCAGTTACACAACCCAGGGCAACATGGGTTTAGAACAGGTCGCTCCTGTCTGTCTCAACTATTGGATCACTACGACAAGGTCCTAAATGCACTAGAAGACAAAAAGAATGCAGATGTAATATATACAGACTTTGCAAAAGCCTTCGACAAGTGTGACCATGGTGTAATAGCGCACAAAATGCGTGCTAAAGGAATAACAGGAAAAGTCGGTCGATGGATCTATAATTTCCTCACTAACAGAACACAGAGAGTAGTCGTCAACAGAGTAAAGTCAGAGGCAGCTACGGTGAAAAACTCTGTTCCACAAGGCACAGTACTCGCTACCATCTTGTTCCTCATCCTCATATCCGACATAGACAAGGATGTCAGCCACAGCACCGTGTCTTCCTTTGCAGATGACACCCGAATCTGCATGACAGTGTCTTCCATTGCAGACACTGCAAGGCTCCAGGCGGACATCAACCAAATCTTTCAGTGGGCTGCAGAAAACAATATGAAGTTCAACGATGAGAAATTTCAATTACTCAGATATGGTAAACATGAGGAAATTAAATCTTCAACAGAGTACAAAACAAATTCTGGCCACAAAATAGAGCGAAACACCAACGTCAAAGACCTGGGAGTGATCATGTCGGAGGATCTCACCTTCAAGGACCATAACATTTTATCAATCGCATCTGCTAGAAAAATGACAGGATGGATAATGAGAACCTTCAAAACTAGGGAGGCCAAGCCCATGATGACACTCTTCAGGTCACTTGTTCTATCTAGGCTGGAATATTGCTGCACACTAACAGCACCTTTCAAGGCAGGTGAAATTGCCGACCTAGAAAATGTACAGATAACTTTCACGGCGCGCATAACGGAGATAAAACACCTCAATTACTGGGAGCGCTTGAGGTTCCTAAACCTGTATTCCCTGGAACGCAGGAGGGAGAGATACATGATTATATACACCTGGAAAATCCTAGAGGGACTAGTACCGAACTTGCACACGAAAATCACTCACTACGAAAGCAAAAGACTTGGCAGACGATGCACCATCCCCCCAATGAAAAGCAGGCGTGTCACTAGCACGTTAAGAGACCATACAATAAGTGTCAGGGGCCCGAGACTGTTCAACTGCCTCCCAGCACACATAAGGGGGATTACCAACAGACCCCTGGCAGTCTTCAAGCTGGCACTGGACAAACACCTAAAGTCAGTTCCTGATCAGCCCGGCTGTGGCTCGTACGTTGGTTTGCGTGCAGCCAGCAGCAACAGCCTGGTTGATCAGGCTCTGATCCACCAGGAGGCCTGGTCACAGACCGGGCCGCAGGGGCGTTGACCCCTGGAACTCTCTCCAGGTAAACTCCAGGTAAACTCATTATGTATAATGTAAGTATTCAGTAGATTGTATAGAGATAATGTTGTTTTCTTGCTCATCACTAGTGTCATTGTTATATATTAATATACAGTAGAACCTCTGGTCACGAACGCTTCCGATTTTCAGGCCTGGTTACTTTAGTATGTTCTGGTAATGAATCCAGATTTTGGGGCCCTTTATGTGCATAGAGTTTTTACACAGTGTAATATGGACACAGGGTACATCAAAAAGAGATCTGTGTCTTGTGTTATGGTCGTGTGTCCTGTTAAAAGGTTGGTGAGGAGAAGTTTGAGTGGAGGATTTATGTTTGCATGTATTTTTTTTATATTTTATTTAAAAAACACAATACACATTATACATGTATGCTATACATACGTCACATAACCAAAGACATGTTAACCATTAAATACTATAAAACAAAACAAATCCACGTTCCCTATCCCAGCACTAAACTTATACATAAGAAACACACGTTCAACTTTAAATGTTTGATACCCCCCAAAAAAAAACCGAACATACATGTAACTACACTAAGGACAAACCACACCTGAACATACAGGTGGGTTTATTATATCCATAAAATACAACCAGTATCTTATAACACAAAAGGCTATATAATCCAAAGAATGTCACACTTATTACATTGTACATGGAAGTTTAATATACAAAGACATTCTCATATAATCCAGTTCATTGCCCACTCATTTACTTACAACAAATACAAGAATGTATAAGAGTTTAATAATAGAAGAACTATACTGGATATTAACAAAATCCTCTATCACACAATCCCATTACTTAAAATAACACTATAGCTGAAGCCATATTACCACCAGTTACACATCCAACAACATGTCCTACAAAACCCCTCCTCTTACAATAATTAATAATGCCAGTGCAGACAAAAATATTTACATGCACCGTTCTAAGAAATACCTTAAGTATCCTAACAATTAGGGTTATACCCTTACCTCATTAAACCCTAATGAGTATTTACCAGAAGTTGGTGAAGCATGAACAAAACAAAACACAAAAATATAAAAGTACATAGGAAAACAAATATGGACATTACATTGCTATACACACCTGTATAAGCGGAAGGATATACACCCACAATATTTAATATCAATAATAATAAAGCATCAACCATGAACTTCAAACTGTCATTACATTGCATAACATGGAGTTCACTCGTAAAATATAAGAGAATACATTACATGCTGCCTCAGTTTAAAAACTAGCTTATGTAAATATTTAATATAATCCAAGACTAGAATTATCATATTGAAACACTCCTCTACAACTAACTAAATCCTAGCTTAAGATCAAACTCGCCAATGACTGGACATAAAATCCTATCCCTATCTGAAACACAAATTAAACATCCTTGACATTGTAAATTCACTACATGAATGTGTGAAAAGTATTACAATCCTTCTTCTATATAGGAGTACAGCTTTAAAGGAAAGTACTTTTTTATTATTAAAATCAAAAGAAACGCTAAGCCACAAGGGCTATAAGGAAAGTACTTGCAGCTACGTGTTTAAAACTACAAATATACAAGCATCATCCGATACTAACGTACTCTTGACGTACAGTGTTTCCTTGTTTTATTTTAATTTTTTAACACATCTCATATCAATAAAGAGGCAGTACTGGCAGTACCATTTTTGTACATGTTTAGTACTGCCTGACATAAAACACCATAACAGCTGCGTAAGCCACCTATCCTTGACAGTGAGTGCAATAATATCCCCAAACCAAAATATGTAAATGTATGACGTGCCAGGTGTTATTGAATGAAACCATGGTACTGAACGCAAATATAAATAACTCTCAGGAACATAACCAGTTCACGAATGTACGCTACTCACTAGCTCACTCTTCATCACCTCCACACTACTAAACACAACCTTACACCGCCCCCCTCACATTAAAGGAGACCCGTCCCTTGCCGCCCCCCCTGTTCCCTGAGAAGTTGTGCTACAGTGAGATTACGATAACCTACCGAAAAACTTGATTCCCATCTTCCCCCATATATTAATCTATTCCTACACCTTGTCCTAAAGAACCTTGCTGCTAAACGCTTTTATCCTCAACTGCCCTGTAATCTGCCTCATACCCCAAGAAACATGCAAATAATCTGCCATAACATACATCAAAGCCCTCCCCACTTCACTTGCAACCCCACTAACATCCATCGACAAAGATCTAAGAAAAGACCAACTCCCCCCCCCCAACAACCTAATAACCCCCGCCATCCCAGACTCTCACCACGCCCAAAGATGAACAAAAATATACCACATGATAGGCAGTTTCCTCCTCCCACAGAATAAACATGTTGCCTCTCTCACCAACCCCATCTTATGCAACATGTGCTTAGATGCAACCAACCCATGAGAAAACGGTATACCATCTCCCTAACCCTTGCTGGTATCCTAAGCTTCCTGAACTCCCCCCATATGACCCTCCAGTTATACATGGGGTATACTGCGACCCCTGCAATACACCCCTTCCCCACACCACACCCACCACCGTGTTTACCTTCAAACTTTTAACCTGCCCCACTGTCAACATGAATCTTATTACATCTTCACAATTTCTCAAATCCCTACCACACCACCATGTTTCTAGCATCCCTCATCACCCTATCCACCCTAACACCCCTCTCCCCCCCCACTCTTAGATACCTCTGCTTGATATATAATGCCATTACCCTAGGCCCTAAGGCCAACAATCCTAGTCCCCCCCGTTTCAACCTCCGTCATGACCACATCCTTGGACAACCAGGCCCTCCCAAACCCCCACACAAACCTCAACACCCTCCTCTGTATTTCCTGTATAATCCTGCACCCTCAAAGGGAACACCTCCGCCACACCCCAGACCTTACTATACACCACCGAGTTAATTACCAACGCCCTCTGCTGTAACGCCACTTCACTGACCCTCAAACCTTTTAACTTGCCTATAACCCTACTCGTGACTGTTTCTGAGTTAATCCTCCTACATTCCTGCAACTGCTTCATATACCATATCCCACACACCCTAATTCTGTCACAAAACCATCCATCCCATCTCCTCCCCCAACTCCCCCCAACCCATGTTCCTACTTCCAATAACCTAGACTTTGCTAAATTAACTACCATTCCTGAAAGCTTCCCAAAACTCCTTATCACCTCTCCCACCCTTCTTAAAGCCTCCCCACTCGTAACTAACACAGTTGTGTCATCTACATAACCTACTATTCCCCCCATTCTTCCCCCCCTACCCCCTGCAATTCTTCCTCCACAGCCTCAAAGAAAGGATGTTGCACACATGCAAAGAGCAACTGCGACAGCGGGCAACCCTGCCTTAATCCCTGTTCCATCATCAACCGCCCCCCCAGCTTTCCATTAACCTGCACCCTCATGACAGCCCCCTCATATAGAGTGCGCACCCACCTCACTACCCCCCCTCCAAAACCCAATTTCTCCAAACAGCCCCACAAAAAGTCCCTCTTCACACAGTCATAGGCCTGAGCCCAATCCAATCCAAGGACGGCCCCCTCCCTGGCAGTTCTCTATAAAATCCCTTATCACACTGTGCCCATTCTTCATAGTCCGTCCCGGTATCCCATACTGCCCCTCATGTACGCTACTCCCAATTACCTTCTTTAATCTGTTACCCAATACCTTCGCAAAAATTTTGTAATCCGTACACATTAACGACAACGGACGATAATCTCCCAAACCCTTCTCCTCTCCCCCCTACTTTGGCACCAAAACAACAACCCCAGTTCTCTGCGTTTGCGCCATTCTACCACGTTTCATCATATAATTCAGAACCGCCACTAGGCACTCCCTGAGATCCTCCCAGTGTGCTCTGTAAAAATCATTAGATAACCCATCTATTCCCGGTGCCTTCCCCTGACTCAACCCATTCACCACCTCCCCCACCTCTGCCCCCGTAATGCCTCCCTCCAACAAATCCCGATCCCCCTGCCCCATACCCTGCTGAACCCCTATAGCTCTAAATGTTTCTAACCCAACCACCCCTCCCCTTCTCTTCCATTTCTCCGTAAACCAATAATCAGCATACCTACTGATAGAATCTGTGTCAGAGAGACCCTGTCCCTGCACATAACCCTCCCCTCCCTCCACGACAATATGTGCCACCGTATTCCTCAACTGTCTGTCCTTGAATTTTCGGGAGTACATACCCGTTGGCCTATCACCTTTTAGTACATCCTCCAATCCTGCCCTGACCCTGAGTGCATCAAAACGTTCATTATGCATCTCCACTAAACGACTTCTAAGTTCCCCCATAACTCCTCCCACACCCTCCCTACCCCCCCCATAACAATCATTCAACTGGCCCTCTAAATAATTCGCAATCCAAACCTCCAGCGTGCCCGTTCCCTGCCCCTCTTCTTAAAAAAATCCTGCAATCTGCACCTTTGCCTGCAACTCCCACCAATCTAGCAAATCCACCTCCCCATCCCTAGCCTCCAAAACCCTTCCACCATGTCTGAAAGGACCAACCTTGATCTTCCTCCTGTAAAAGCCTCACATTTAATTTCCAATAACTCTGATATATTCTCGGAATACCATCCACCCGAAGGTCAGCCAACACTGCTCTGTGGTCAGATAACCCACGTCTACTGTTCTAACCCTCTCCACTCCTATCCCCTGCCTCACATAAATCCTATCCAACCTTGCCTCATAACTCCCCTGTACATAGGTGTGCTCGACCTGATACCCCCCCCTGCCGACCACATCTACGACCCCGACATCACGCAATGCATCCCGTAAGACACCCAACACGCACCCCGCCCCCCCTAGGTATGACGTCTGCATGCCTAATCACACAATTCCAATCACCTCCAATTATCGCGATAGCAGTAAACCCCTTGAGATAGTATAACAATACATCCCGAACAAAGTCTGTTTTTATCCTCACGTTACCAATCGCGGGCATATAAACTCCCACAAAAACATACCCTGCTCTCCCCCACCACCCATCCACCCGAACAACCCTCCCCCCTCCCCCCTCCTCCCACCCCATGACTCGCAACGGACTGGTTCTCCTTTACTAAAACAGCCACTCCTCCCTTTAAAAGCATTGCCATGCTTACAAACAACTTATATCCTCTCAATCGCAACTCACTACCAGACTTATGGTTATGCTCCTGTAGAAAAAAACATCCACGTCATACCTTTTGAGGAACCACTCCAAACCATACCCTTTTTACTTCAGTCTTTAGGCCATTAGCATTTAACGTTACACACCTGAATGGTCAAGGAAAGGCGGCTTACCTCTGTGCCGCTGTGGCTTGCTCACACTTCCCTTCAAGCTGCTCACACTTTCCTTATTACTCTTTTTAATAAGACCCCCTACCCCCCTTGTCTCTCCCCCCCCGATTTTTCCTGTACTCCCCCCCTGTAGGGGATTTGCGAACCACCTCTGCCCATGCCTTCTTGCGTGGTCTTTGCCCAGGTGTTAAAACATCATCTAATTCAGTCAACCCCGCTGGCCGCTTTCTAGAGCTGCCTCCCACAGCCATCTCTTCCTCAGGTACATCCTCCCTGTGCACCTCTGCCACTACAAGTGTATCCTTTCTAGTATTCCCTGCTACTTCCGTCTTCTCACTCTGCCCTTGCGATTGCTGCTTTTCACTGGTCCGTCCATCCATGTCCTCTCCTACCAAAGCCTCCTCCAAGAATTCCTGGAGCACTGACTCCAAGGACACCTCCTGTGTCGACTCCACCACTTCCGCCACCACCACAGGCGTTGGAGTAGGATCTCCATCCTCCACCGGAGAGTGACACACGTCCCCATCTGTTCACCCTCCTTCTCCACCTCCTCACTCCATAGAGGAGTCCCAGTCTTCGCCGCCTCCACCACACTCGCTTACTGGACCTCCTCTACCGGGGCTGACACCCCTGGGGCAACTCTACGTGCACATTGCGCCGCTATATGGTCATAAGAGCCGCAAAGACGACACGTTCTCCTCTGCCCCACATACGACACATATACCTGATTTCTGGTGCCTGTCAACATGACATACGAAGGTATAGGCGTCTTCAAGGTCATCTTGATGTTGTATGACCCTTCCGGGAGGCCCTCATATGGTCCATCCCGCCATACCCCTCCTCTAGCTTCATGAATGACTCCATATTTTCTAAAAACTTCCACTATACTAAACTTAGTTGCCTCAAAGGGTACATTCCTCACTCGTACCCACGTGTAGTAAGTAGACACGTCATGCATGCATACATCCATCGTCGAGTTGAGGCACATTCGGCGTTCCTGGTACTCATCCACCACACTGCTGTAGTAGCTAGTCCTCAGGAACTTCACAAAAACTCGTTTCATCCCATTAAGAGCCACACCATACAGCTCCTCATTAGGGATTCCATATAAATCCCTAATAATCGCAGGAAGAAGGACGTTCGTCGTATCAGGGCTCAGAGAACCCTTCAACAGCTCAATGCAGACTGTATTAATTCTCCTGCCGGTGTACTCCGCCATGTCTGAACAGTGAAAATGCGCAGAAACCAGGTGTAGTGGGAGCTACTGCGCAGTGCGTCCGCACGGCCCAACAGCGATGCGAACAATGCTTGCATGTATTGTTCTATGTATGTAGTAGGCACATGAGTAAGTGTGGATGTTCTTTATAGTGAGCAAATTTAGACTTTTGAATATTGGTGGAGTATGCTGTCGGGAGTGGGAATTTGTTATCATTGTGATTGCAGCCTTTTGTTGGGTTATTAGAAGCCTTAGGTGATTTGATGTTGCTGACCCCCATGCATAAATTCCCTATGTGAGATAAGGGTAGATGAATGAATGATACAGTGCAAGGAGAGCTGATTGCAGGACATAGTACCGTATCTTTGATAGTATGCCTACTGTCTTGAAGATTTTCTTGGAAATTTGTTGTATATGTGTCTGGAATTTGAGGCTACTGTCTAGGTGGATTCCTAGGAGTTTTCCCTCTGTAAGTCTTGTGATGGGTGATCCATTTAGTGTTATGTTAAGTGAAACATTTGCAGCTCTGGTTCCAAACTGAATGAGATAGGTTTTGTCAGCATTTAGGGTAAGTTTATTCGTTATCATCCAGGTAGATATTTTCTGCAATTGAGCATTGAAAGTGTTGGCAAGTAAGGCTGGGTTTGGGTGTGAGAAGACGTATGTAATGTCATCTTTAAATAATATTGGTTTGAGTAGCTGTGATGCATTCGGTAGGTCATTGATGTAGATGAGAAAGAGGAGTAGTCCTAGGACACTTCCCTGTGGGACTCCTATTGTGATTGGTTGTGTGGAAGAGTTTGCACCATTTGCGTACACATATTGGCTTCTGTTACTAAAGAATGACTTTAGGTAGTTGAGGGAGTGGCCTCTTATACCACAGTGTGTTAATTCAGTGTGCAGAAATTCATGGTCGACTGTATCAAAAGCTTTATGTAAGTCAATGAAAATTCCGAGTGGGACTTCTTTCTTCTCGAGAGTGGTATATATTAGTTCCAGCATGTGTATAATAGCATCGTTTGTGCTTTAATTATTACTGAATCCAAACTGACAGGGGATTAGTATGTTGTTTGAGATAAGGTAAGAATAGATCCGTCTATGGATTAATTTTTCAAAGATTTTAGAGAGTAGTGGTAAGTTAGAAATTGGTCTGCAGTTATTCAAGTCAGCTTGATCACCCCCTTAGTGGATCGGGGTAACCCTCGCTATTTTGAGAACTGCTGGGAAGGTTGAGGATTCAATGGATTTGTTGAAGAGTGTTGCAATAATTGGTGACAGTACTTGTGAAGGTTTTTTGTACATAAAAGTAGGCAAGCTGTTTATGTCTCCTGCCTTGTTCTTAAGGGTGTCGATGATGAGCGAGACCTCTGTTGGGTTGCTTGGAACTAGGAATAGTGTATGTGGGTAGGTGCCTGTGAGGTAGTCTGATGAACGGGTGTTTGAGCTTGGGATTTTGCTTGCTAGATTCTTTCCTGTGGTGGAGAAGAAAACATTGAGTCTGTTGTTTCAGATGGTGGGAGTAGGGGTTTGTCTGATTTTCTTAATTTGATTTTTTTGTTGTTGAATGCCCTTTTAGTTCCTAGAATTTCAGATAGGGTTTTCCATGTCTTTTTTTTTATATCACCTTTGATGTTTTTTAATCTGTTTTCATAATGCAATTTTTCAGACCTTCTTATCAGGCTGGTAAGGGCTGATGAGTAACATTTAGACTGGTCTCTAGTTATTTGACACATTCTGTGCTGTTTTTCATATTGGTGCTTGTTATAGAGGTAGTGGGTTCTTTTTATAAAATTATTAATATATTCATTAGAGTCTGTATATGTTTCAAGCTCATTATGCCAGTCGACATTATTCATAGCTGCTAAAAAGTTATTTACAGCTGTTTCGTTATGCAGTCTGAAGGTAACTTTAGTAGTGACTTGGGGCAATTTACCTTGGTTGGTTATGAGAAAGGTAGGGTAGTGGTCTGTGGTGTTGTCTGTGATTATGCCTGATTTTAAAGGAGATATGGTGTTAGTCCAGATGTGCTCCAATAAGGAGATATTATTCTGGGAGATTCTTATAGGTTTTGATATCGTTGGTAGCAACAAGCAGTTGCTCATAGTGTTTGTGAATTCAATTACTTGTGGGTCCTGGTCATGTAGTAGATTTATGTTGAAATCTCCTGTTAGTACTAGACTGTCTTTGTTCATATGTGCATCAGTTATCAAATTCCATAATTTTTCACTAAAGTGGCCCCTCAGGGAAGGTTCACTGATGTTGGTGAGGGCCTCTTGATTTAGGGAATTGGATCTGTGCTCCAGTTCCCCGAATTAAGCATGAATGCCTTCCACATTCCCCCCAAGGCGCTGTATAATCCTACGGGTTTAGCGCTTCCCCTTTGATGATGATGATAATAATAATAATAATAATAATAATAATAATAATAATAACAACAACAATAATAATAATAATAATAATAATAATAATAATAATAATAATAATAAAAATTCACTAAGGTGGTAAATGTTTGACTGTGGTACTCTGTAGATGTTTGTAACTGTGAGGGGTTTTTGCAGGTCTTTTGATTTAAATTTAGCTATAATATATTCACGATGCTCATCCCTTGTGCAAGAATTATTGATACAGTCAAGTTGTTTCGAGTAGTATATAGGTGTTCCACCCCCTTGCCGGTCTGTCCTACAGTTGCGTATGGGTGTGTATCCAGGAATGGTATAGACATTTGTAGTGCCAGGCTTTAGCCAGGTTTCTGTGAGTGTGATTGACATACTGGAATTACGGGAATTGAGTAATGCTGTGAGGTCATCCTAATGTTTGTTCAAGGTTCTGACATTGTAATTAAAGACAGTTATGTTATTGTTTGCTCTGAGTAATGTCTTAGCTTGGTCTGCTGTATAAAAATTACAGTTGCTGTTTGATTCGTGTAAATCATTTAATAAAATGTTGATATCAGGATCAATGTTTGTAATCATAAGAATGAGAGTGACTCTACAACTAAATTTTTGAATAAGTATTGTACTGAACTTAATAATTATGATACTTAACTAATTTATCTTACTAGCTAATGGAACTTTACACTAGTTTTTTTTTTTTTGGGGGGGGGGGAAACAATACAGAATTACGTTTCCTGTTTATAAGGTACAAATTTGATGAATTAATATTGAACTGTTATAGTTTTAGGGTTTGCCCAAAGTGTAGATTTGAATAGTTGTTTACTGAACACAATGAAATGAAATAAGAGAAACAGAAGTTTATAATACTTGATTACGTAAGTAATTATAAAATACAAGGATTATAATTGTTATTATGGCACAAGTGTGACAATATAATATTGCACTGGTTATCAGTTCTATAATCTTAGTTTACAATAGTAAGCAAGTAATAGTATATTATAATTAAAAAAAGAACTAAAAAGAGCAAATATAGAGGATATTACCTGGAGTTTACCTGGAGAGAGTTCCGGGGGTCAACGCCCCCGCGGCCCGGTTTTGTGACCAGACCTCATGGTAGATCAGCGCCTGATCAACCAGGCTGTTGCTGCTGGCTGCACGCAAACCAACGTACGAGCCACAGCCCGGCTGATCAGGAACTGACTTTAGGTGCTTGTCCAGTGCCAGCTTGAAGACTGCCAGGGGTCTGTTGGTAATCCCCCTTATGTGTGCTGGGAGGCAGTTGAACAGTCTCGGGCCCCTGACACTTATTGTATGGTCTCTTAACGTGCTAGTGACACCCCTGCCTTTCATTGGGGGATGTTGCATCGCTGCCAAGTCTTTTGCTTTCGTAGGGAGTGATTTTTTGTGTGCAAGTTGGTACTAGTCCCTCTAGGATTTTCCAGGTTTTATATAATCATGTATCTCTCCCTCCTGCGTTCCAGGGAATACAGGTTTAGGAACCTCAAGCGCTCCCAGTAATTGAGGTGTTTTATCTTCGTTATGCGCGCCGTGAAGGTTCTCTGTACATTTTCTAGGTCAGCAATATCACCTGCCTTGAAAGGTGCTGTTAGTGTTCAGCAATATTCCAGCCTAGATAGAACAAGTGACCTGAAGAGTGTCATCATGGGCTTGGCCTCCCTAGTTTTGAAGGTTCTCATTATCCATCCTGTCATTTTTCTAGCAGATGCGACTGATACAATGTTATGGTCCTTGAAGGTGAGATCCTCCGACATGATCACCCCCAGGTCTTTGACTTTGGTTTTTCGCTCTACTTTGTGACTGGAATTTGTTCTGAACTCTGAAAAAGTTTTAATTTCCTCATGTTTACCATATCGGAGTAATTGAATTTCTCATCGTTGAACTTCATATTGTTTTCTGCAGCCCATTGAAAGATTTGGTTGATGTCCGCCTGGAGCCTTGCAGTGTCTGCAATGGAAGACACTGTCATGCAGATTCGGATGTCTACAAAGGAAAACACGGTACTGTGGCTGACATCCTTGTCTATGTCAGATATGAGGATGAGAAAACATGATGGGAGCGAGTACTGTGCCTTGCGGAACAGAGCTTTTCACCATAGCCGCCTCGGACTTTACTCTGTTGACTACTACTCTTTGAGTACTGTTTGTGAGGAAATTATAGATACATCTACCAACTTTTCCTGTTATTCCTTTAGCACGCATTTTGTGCGCTATTACGCCATGGTCACACTTGTCGAAGGCTTTTGCAAAGTCTGTATATATTACATCTGCATTCCTTTTGTCTTCTAGTGCATCTAGGGCCTTGTCGTAGTGATCCAGTAGTTGGGACACACAGGAGCGGCCTGCTCTAAACCCATGTTGCCATGGGTTGTGTAATTGATGGGTATCTAGATGGGTGGCGATCTTGCTTCTTAGGACCCTTTCAAAGATTTTTATGATATGAGATGTTAGCTCTATCTGTCTGCAGTTTTTTGCTATTGCTTTACTGCCCCCTTTGTGGAATGGGGCTATGTCTGTTGTTTTTAGTAACTGTGGGACGAACCTCGTGTCCATGCTCCCTCTCCATAGGATGGTAAAAGCACGTGATAGAGGCTTCTTGCGGTTCTTGATGAATACGGAGTTCCATGAGTCTGGCCCTGGCGCAGAGTGCATGGGCATGTCATTTATTGCCTGTTCGAAGTCATTTGGCGTCAGGATAACATCAGATAGGCTTGTGTTTACCAAATTCTGTGGCTCTCTCATAAAAAATTCATTTAGATCTTCGACTCTTATTCTGGTTAGCGGCTTGCTAAAAGCTGAGTCATATTGGGACTTGAGTAGCTCACTCATTTCCTTGCTGTCATCTGTGTAGGACCCATCTTGTTTAAGTAGCTGCCCAATACTGGATGTTGTTCTCGACTTTGATTTGGCATAAGAAAAGAAATACTTTGGGATTCTTTCGATTTCATTTATGGCTTTTAGTTCTTCCCGCGATTCCTGACTACTGTAAGATTCCTTTGGCTATAGTTCGACGTTTGCTATTTCTCTGACCAGTGTCTCCCTACGCATTTCAGATATATTGGCCTCTTTTAGCCGCTCTGTTATTCTTTTCCGTTGCCTGTAAAGGGAGCGCCTGTCTCTTTCTATTTTACATCTGCTCCTCCTTTTTGTTAAAGGAATAAGCCTTGAGCATACATCGAGTGCCACCTAGTTAATCTGTTCTAGGCATAAGTTGGGGTCTGTGTTGCTTAGTCTATCTTTACAGCTTATATCGTTTAGGACTTGATTCACTTGGTCCCACTTTATGTTCTTGTTATTGAAGTTGAATTTGGTGAAGGCTCCCTCATGACTGATCTCATTTCGTCGGTATGGGGCTCTGCGCATACATGTCTGAACCTCGATTATGGTGTGCTCTGAGTATATTGTTTTTGATATGGTGACATTTCGTATCAGATCATCATTATTAGTGAAGATGAGGTCCAGTGTATTCTCCAGTCTAGTAGCCTCTATTATTTGCTGCTTTACCTGGAGCTTACGTGGAGAGAGTTCCGGGGATCAACGCCCCCTCGGCCCGGTCTGTGACCAGGCCTCCTGGTGGATCAGAGCCTGATCAACCAGGCTGTTACTGCTGACTGCACGCAAACCAACGTATGAGCCACAGCCCGGCTGGTCAGGTACCGGCTTTAGGTGCTTGTCCAGTGCCAGCTTGAAGACTGCCAGGGGTCTATTGATAATCCCCCTTATGTATGCTGGGAGGCAGTTGAACAGTCTCGGGCCCCTGACACTTATTGTATGGTCTCTTAACGTGCTAGTGACACCCCTGCTTTTCATTGGGGGGATGTTGCATCGTCTGCAAAGTCTTTTGCTTTCGTAGTGAGTGATTTTCGTGTGCAAGTTCGGTACTAGTCCCTCTAGGATTTTCCAGGTGTATATAATCATGTATCTCTCCCTCCTGCGTTCCAGGGAATACAGGTTCAGGAACCTCAAGCGCTCCCAGTAATTGAGGTGTTTTATCTCCGTTATGCGTGCAGTGAAGGTTCTCTGTACATTTTCTAGGTCAGCAATTTCACCTGCCTTGAAAGGTGCTGTTAGTGTGCAGCAACATTCCAGCCTAGACAGAACAAGTTACCTGAAGAGTGTCATCATGGGCTTGGCATCCCTAGTTATGAAGGATCTCATTATCCATCCTGTCATTTTTCTAGCAGCTGCGATTGATCCAATGTTATGGTCCTTGAAGGTGAGATCCTCCGACATGATCACTCCCAGATTTAAGTTGAATTTTGTCCAGAGATTTATAGCTCGTGTGTGTGTGTGAGTTCTCGTCTGAGCTGCCTCCTGGTGTTATTACTGCAACAACATTTTTAACTATATTCCTCCATTTTATGTGCCTCAAGTTGAAATCCCCCAGGAGCAAGATGTTGGGGGTAGCAGCTGGCAGATTTTCCAGACAGTGGTCAATTTTTGACACATGTTCCTGGAATTGTTGGGACGTTGCATCCGGAGGGTTGAAGATTTGCGGCAAATGCTCAGCATAACAAGGGACTTTATAGTAGTATGTTATTGATGTCAGCTAAGTTTTATATACCTTGTACATGTTCTTGTATACCTTCTACATATACTTGTATACGTTGTACATGTACTTGTATACCTTGCACATGTACTTGTATACCTTGTACATATACTTATATACCTTGTACATGTACTTGTATACCTTGTACATGTACTGGTATACCTTGTACATGTACTGGTATACATTGCACATGTACTTGCTTACCTTGTACATGTACTTGTTTACCTTGTACATGTACTTGTATACCTTGTACATGTACTGGTATACCTTGCACATGTACTTGTATACCTTGTACATGTACTTGTATACCTTGTACATGTACTTATACCTTGTACATGTACTAGTATACCTTGTACATGAAATTGTATACCTTGTTAATGTACTTGCATACCTTGTACATGTACTTATGCCTTGTAAATGTACTTGTATACCTTGTACATGTAATTGTATATCATGTACATGTACTTATATACCTTGTATACGTTGTACATGTACTTGTATACCTTGTACATATACTTGTATACCTTGTACATGTACTTGTATACCTTGTACATATACTTGTATACCTTGTACATAAACTTGAATACCTTGTTCATGTACTTGTATATCTTGTACATGTACTTGTATATCTTGTACATGTACTTGTATACCTTGTACATGTACTTGTATACCTTGTACATGTTCTTATATACCTTGTACATACAATTGTATATCTTGTACATGTACTTGCATACTTTGTACATGTACACCTTGTACATGTACTTGTATACCTTGTACATCTACTTGTTTACCTTGTTCATGTACTTGTATACCTTGTACATGTACTTGCATACCTCGTACATGTACTTGTATACCTTGTACATGTGCTTGTATTCCTTGTACATGTACTCATATACCTTTTACATGTAATTGTATACCTTGTACATGTTCTTGTATACCTTGTACATACACTTGTATATCTTGTACATGTACTTGTATACCTTGTACATGTACACCTTGTACATGTACTTGTATACCTTGTACATGTACTTGTTTACCTTGTTCATGTACTTGTACTTGTATACCTTGTACATGTTCTTGTATACCTTGTAACATACAATGGTAATCTTGTATATGTACTTGTATACCTTGTACATGTACACCTTGATACATGTACGTGTATACCTTGTACATGTACTTGTTTACTTGTTCATGTAACTTGTTTACCTTGTACTATACTTGTATATCGTGTACTTGTTTTCTTCTGTTATACCTTGCACATGTACTTGTTACTTGTACATACACTTGTATATCTCGTACATGTACTTGTATACCTTTGTAAATGTACGCCTTGTACATGTATTGTATACCTTGTACTTGGACACCTTGTACATGTACTTGATACCTTGTACATGTATTGTTTACCTTGGTTTCATTGTACTTGTTTCCCTCTGTAATGTACTTGTATATCTTGTACATGTTTCTTGTTATACCTTGTACATGTTCTTGTATACCTTGTACATCACTTGTATATCTTGTCATGTACTTGGTATACCTTGTAATGTACACCTTGTACATGTACTTGTATACCTTGTTATGTACTTGTTACCGTGTTCTTGTACGGTTACCTTGTACATTATACTTGTATATCTTGTTCTTTGTTCTTGTATACCTTGCACAGATGGACTTGTATACCTTGTACATGTTCTTGTTATACTGTACATGTACTTGTATACTTGTACATATACTTGTAGACCTTGTACATGTACTTCTATACTTGAACATTACTTGTACACTTGTACATGTATTGTTACATGTACATGAACAAGTAACCAGCGGCTGCGGGCAGCGCAAACAGGAAACCCGTGTCCTCTATTTTTTACTTCTACCTGAGGTACCAAAGCAGCCCAGTGATGACTATCAAGGACCCGCATAACACTAACATGTCGTGGATACCAGGATGATATAAAGCAAATGCAGAAATCACCCAAAAGTTCACAAATTTACCAGCTTATAGGACTCGTACTAGCAACTCCTACCGCTGCCACTGAATGCATACTCCAAACATCTCACCATCACCCATCGCCTACTATTCACCGAGCCACAGGCAATGGACAAGGTCAGAGCAATAAAAAGAAGATCAGTAAACAGCTAAAGGACTTCCTAAAATCAAAGGTACGAGCGCAGTAAGTAATAACACGAGGAAAACTTGTGGTGTGGTACTGTCAGGCCAGGACACAACCACTCATCACCAACCGGCCCACACAAAACCACCTACAGATAACAACAAACATACCGCGCTCTACAGTACTAGATAACTCCTTCCCAGTATTTGATGTCAAGAGATCACCGAGCCAGGAGTCAGCTAAAATCTCCTTATGATTCAGAACATACGATCACCAAACTACTCAAAAGGCAGGAACTAAAGGTAGCAATGCAGTATACCTCACAAGATCACTGCTTAGAAACATAAACTAGACACTTCTAGAACAACAAAGCAAAACCCACACCGGTCCCTAGACACAATCAGCACTCTAAAAAGGACCAAGTCACCTACTTACTACCAACATTACAGGAGGAAGATCAGTGTGGACCAACAACTTGCCAATGTCATACCAACTTCCAAGACCATAATGACAAAACAGCAGCTAGCTGACGCTGTAGTAGTTAAAGTTAACAGCAAACATTCTCCCAGCCACCAGTCACCCAAGTGTCCTGCATGGAAACCACCCTACAGCTTATCACAGGACCACCTTCGCCTTAACTACGTAGTGATGACCTAAAGGATTGCAAAAAATGTATGGTTACCAAGCAGGTAAAAAAAACAGTTTGCTGTTTAAAAATTCAAACTAGCCTACAAAGAAAACAACCTACTAAAAAAATATCTATTTCTTTGAAAAAATGATGTTTAACGTCAATGAGTGCCATACCAAAACGAGACAAAACCTTCTATATCGGCTAAAGGAATTGCGCTATGTCAAAATATCCACCAGTGCTTTGTGTAGGATGGGAAAATTAGCAGTTGAAACAGCCCATGGGAAGAGATACTTCATCTCACTGAACATGACCTTAAACATTCTAAGTGAGGCTGGACTACAGAATCAGAGATAAAGTGTAGATAATTACCCATAGGTCCACCGTTAGTGTTTTATTGTCATAAATTTGTGCCCCCCTAAAATTCTAATTACCCCAATACTTTTAATTGTCATTGTTGTATTCAACGACCATTCTACCTCATAGTCTTAATTGTGTTTAATATCTACAGAATCTATCTCCTTTTTTTACAATTTACCACCATCCACTTGTTCCATCTTATTTTATTATAAACTAAACCATGACTTGTCTTCAATAATTTCTACCTCATCTTTAAAAAATATCAAATTTGCCCAATTTTATTCTAAATCCCAATTATTGCCCAATTTTATTCTAAATCCCAATTATTGTCCAATTTTACTTTAAACTATATTTGATCAAACTTATTGTAAACTTCTTTTATTGACCATTTTTTATTCCATACTTTTTAAAATGTATTTCAAACTACAACTTTTATATTATCTGTCTTACCATACTTACTAACTTATTATAACCAAGTCAATTGGCCATTGTTATTTTTATCACTTTTTTTTTTATTATTTTTGCTACCTTAACTTGTGTAATTTTTATCCTGTCAATTTAATTCTAATTATTCTCTAATTCTTGTAAACAACTTATATAAGACTTAGGCAATTACAATTGAGAGTCTTGTTTCTATATTATATTATGAGATTAATCAACAGTTTAACTCTAGCTTCATTCTAGCTCAAATAAAAAAAAAACCCAAAAAAACAAATTACTTAGGTCGATATCAAATTCACTTATTAGACCCATAGTGCAATTACTAGTGAGAGACTGGTGTTTTTTTAATTTGGTATTTATATATTATTGATTAAATTCAGTTGTACCTAGCTTCATTCTAATCAATACATATCAATAAAAAATTACTATATTAGGACCATTGTGCAATTACTAGTGAGAGCTAGTGCTATTTTTAATTGGATACTTTTATATTTTAGATTTAACCTATTGTACATAGCTCATTCTAGCTTAAAACTTAGACCTCCACAAAAGTCATTATTAGACCTTAGTGAAATTACAAGTGAGAGTTCATGTTCTTTTTTAATTGTATTTTTATATTACTAGTTTTACCTAGTTGTACTTTGGTTCAGTTCCAGCAACAACACATGACAACATCTCTTCATTATGTGTAGTAGTTGACTATACCATACATGACCAAATTACTTAGCTATTTACTTGTCCAACTTCCTACCACTACAGGATATCAGTACAAATAACTCAACACACAACTCAGGATATAAATAACATAATTTAATACCTAGAAAGGATTGTCACGTTGACCCTGATCTAAACCTCCATATTCTGACACCCAATCAAAAACCTATTGGAAAGTACCTGCCTTTATTTACACAGCATCACAAGCCACCCTATCCTAAACAATGCCTAAAAGTCGATCAGTACTTAACTTACAACTCAGGTCCTTAAGCAAACACTATGTGTTGATCTCTAGCACTCCTTGATTCCTAAAGACACCCTCTCCTGCATTATTCTTACTGAGACCTGGCTTAAGCAGGACACAATAGTTTTCTACCCTCTACAGGATACCAGCAATTTTTTTACACCAACTGCAGACCAAACCAAGTTGGGGTGGTATTGCAGTCTATACTCTAACCAATTATCTTGGTTTAGCACCACTTGCTTTCTGATGAATATGGGGAATACATTTTTGCTAAATTTTACTGTAAAAAAAAAACCTTATGACGCCTACTATAACAATCTGGATGCCATTTACCGGATTCCTCACACAAACATCCAAATTTCAGTGAGAAATTATCAAGTCGGCTAATAAACAAACAGACAAATGGAATAAGGCACACCTTCTCTTAGCTGCGATGACTTCAACATCAACCTTGGCTTACTAGATGATATTGCCTGTAACTGATTTCATCAACAATATGAACAACACACTTTCTCATTACAAACAATAACAAACCATCACCAGGTGCTCACTGAGACATGTGCAACCATAATAGACCACATATGGACCAATATACTAAGCCTCCCCCTTAGATCAGGGATAATCACAGATAGCACTACAGACCCCACTACCCTACCTTCCTTCCTAACAAACATTAGTAAAACCACCACTTGAATACAAACAAAGTTCATTAGACGTCCATGACGAGGCCTCAGTATGAGTTCACAGATGGACCTAGAGACTGTTGATTGGCTCCTGATTCTCCCAGGCAATGGTTATTGATGACAGGACATACATTTTCTTAACAAACTACTTAGACTATACAACAAAAATTGTCCTATACAAACCAAAATACTGGATCACAACAAACTGCTTGGTTTGCCCATGGCTAGCAAGCAACCATTCTGAAATCCATTACAAGAAACACCAAATCTTGAAGGCAATATAGACAGGGCTTTAATACAAAAAAGATATATTAAACAATATTCATCAGCTCTCACCAAAGTAATAAGGAAAGCCAAACAACTATATTACTCCAGTAAGATTCACAGGACACTAGAGGAGCTATAAAAAAGACCTGGAAAACACTCTCTCAGATTCTAGGGTCCCAAACTGAGAAAAACCAAGATTATTGTCCATAACTAAACCTACATGAAACACACTACATCCACCTGACACAGCTAACAAGATAAACGATTCTTCTCAACATAGTATCTAATCTCGCAAGTAAAAATCCCACATAACCAATGCCCATGCCGGGGACTTCCTAGATGGGGAAATTTCCCTAATTCCTTCTATCTTGCACCAATGAGACCACGGTAGTCTATTGAGATATAAAGTCACTTAAAAATAACTCGGGGAATATGTCTATGTCCCCATTACTGTTAAATTCAAGGGAGCGGCCCATGTCCTTTAGCATGACTATTTCATTACTTTTTAAACAAGTCACTAGTGACTAGCACTTCCCGAAATACCTCAAGATCGCAGGTTACACATACATAAAGGTGGTGACCTACAGACTTTAAACAACTATAGGCCAATATCTAACTTTCCATTGCTATCAAAATTCTTTGAGAAATCGTGCACAGGAGACTATGTATTATTTATAACGGCGCAAAACTATACTCAACCCTGCTAGTTTTGGGGATTCAGGATAGATAAAAAGCCACTAATGATGCAATCAAAAATGCTAGTCTGCTTTACACGCATGGAAAATTAAGGATAATCCACTAGGAAATTTTTATTGACCTAAGAAGCTTTTGACAAGTAGACCACGACATCCTACTCCACAAAACTTGATCACTACGGTATAAGAGGCCATGCGCTTGACTTATTTCAAATTTACATTACTAATAGGTATCAGTACTTCACCATTCAAGGACACAGGCATCAGCAACGTGGCCACTTGATACTGGAGGTTCCGCAAGGGAAGTGTCCTTGGTCCTGCTCGTCCTCATATACATCAATGACCTTCCAAACGTATCCCAACACCTGAAAAACCCATTCTCTTTGCTGATGACACGACCTTATGTCATCTCTCACCCTAATCTTGCCCCCTCAACACCATTGTAATGAGGAGCTGATTAAAATATCGACTTGGTATTGACAGCAAATAAAACTTACACTTAACACTGACAAATCCTATATAATGTGTTGGGTAGCAGAGCAGGAGATGGACAAAATTAACATTAAGATTGACAACACTCTATTACCAGAAATTAATGGGAGAAAAATTCCTAGGATTATACCTTGCAACAACCTGAATTTCAGCACCCATATCCGCATATAACCAAAAAAGTAGCCAAAATGGTTGGGATCCTATCCAAGATTTTGGATATTGAGCGGCAGCGGGCAGCGGCAGTGGCAACAGGAACCTTGTGCCTCTATTTTTACTTCTACCTGATGGTTCCCAGCAGCCCCAGTGATGACCTAATCAAGACCCGCGATAACACTAAACATGGTGTGGATACCCAGAATGATATAAAGCAACTCAGAAATCACCCAAAAGTCACAAATTTCCAAACTAATAGGACTAGTTCTAGACTCCTACCCCGCTGCCACTGAGTGATACTCCAGAATTCACCAAACACCCAATCGCCTACTATTCACCCGAAAAGCCACAGCAATGGACAAAGGGGTCAGAACAATAAAAGAAGATCCAGTAACCCAGCTAAGGACTCCTAAACATCAAAGGTGAGAGCAGTATCACGAGGAAAACTTGTAGATACTGCCAGCCAGGACACAACCATCATCACCCCACCGACACCACCACAACACCACGACAGACGACAACAAACATTGGCCGCCGCTACAGTCCAAGATTAAACTCCTTCCCAGTATTTGATTGTCAAGAAGATCCACGACCAGAAATAGCTAACTCCTTATGATTCAGAAACCAAACGATCACCAAAATAACTCAAGAATGCAGAATAAAGGCTACGCAATGCAGATTTCCTCAACATGACACGCTCTAGAACATAAAACTAGACACTGTAGAAACAAAAAAGCAACACCCACACCGGTCCCTTAGACACCATCAACACTTTAAAAGGACCAAGTCACCCTACTTACTACAACATTACAGAGAAAAAGATCAAGAGTGGACACAAACAATTGCAATGTTTTTTTTCCCATAACCAACGTCAAGACCATAATGACCAACCGCAGCTATCTGACGCTGTGTAGTTAACAGCAAACATCTCCCACCCACAGTCCACCATGAGACCTGCATGGAGGACCACCATACAGACTTTCAAGGACCACCTTTCGCCTTATACAAACGTAGTTGATGACTTAAGATTGCAAACTGATGGCTATTAATGCAGGTATAACAAAAACCAGTGCTGTTAAAATTCCAATAGCCTACAAAGAAACAAACTACTAAAAACATCTATTTCTATGAATACTGATGTTTACGTCAATGGAGTGCCTTACCAAACGAGACAAAACCTTCTTTATCGGTAAGAAAACTGCGCTATGCCCAAAAAATCACCAGTGCTTTTGTGAGGGATGGAATAATAGCAGGTAGGAAACCCCAAAAAAAAAAAATAAAAGCCCACTGTAAGAGAATACTTCATCTCCACAGAACATGACTTAAAACATTCCTAAGTGAGGCTGGACTAACAGAATCTAGAGTAAAGTTGCAGATAATACCCATAGATCCCACCGTTAGTGTTTTATTCGTCTAAATTTGTGCCCCCCTAAAATTTCTAATACTCAACTTACTTTTTATTATTGTCATTTGTTGTACTCAACGACCAATTTCTACCTTCATAGTCTTAAATTGTATTAATTATTCAGAATCTATTCCTTTTTTACAACTTACCAAATCATGTTCCATCTTATTTTTTTTATAAACTAACAATTACTTGTCTTCAAATATTTCTACCTCACTTTAAAAAATATCAATTTGCCCAATTTTTATTCTAAATCCCTAGTATTGCCCAATTTTACTTTAAAACTATTTTGATCAAACTTTTTGCTAAAATTCTTTTATTGACCATTTTTATTCCATACTTTTTTAACGTAGTATTTTCAACTACAACTTTTATATAATCCTGTCTACCATCTTACTAGCATATTATAACCAAGTCTATTGCCATTTTTATTTTTACTCATTCTTTTTTTTTTATTATTTTTTGCTACCGCTATATTGGGTATTTTATCCTGTCAATTTAATTCAATTTACTCCAATATTCTTGTAACACTACTTATATTAAGCCTTAGGTGGCTATTACAATTGAGGTCTTGTTCCTTTATTATTTATTAGATATAATCACGTTTTTAATCTAGTCTATTCTAGCTCAATAAATAGTCAATATCAAATTCCACTATTACTAGACCATTAGTGCAATTTCTAGTGTGGAGGACGGTGTTTTGGTTAATTTGTATTTTTTAATTATCAGACTAAAGTTGTTGTACTATAGCTTAGTGGCTAACGCGACGGGCTGGAGTTTTGAGAATCTATGACCGCGGGTTCATTCCCGGCCGAGGGGGTATGGTTTATTTCGCAATCGTGCATTACGTTTCTTAAGTCATGTTGACAGCAGTGAAGGGATTGAGCTAGAGTTCGTCCGCACCTAGCTGGAGATTAATCTGTAAAAAATCTTGAATTTTGTGGTCACTGAGGTGCCTGTGCAAACTTTCCTATGGTGTAGAAATATACCTAGTTGGATGAATCTTATTGTGGCTAGCTGGTCTAGTGGCTAACGCGACGGGCTGGAGTTTTGAGATGCTATGACCGCGGGTTCAATCCCGGCCGGGGGTATGGTTTATAGCTCGTTCTAGCTCAATACATAGTTCAATACCTAATTCACTGTATTAGACCATAGTTGCAATTTACTAGTGAGAGACTGGTGCTACTTTTAATTTGTATTTTTATATTATTAGATTAAATTCAGTTGTACCATAGGTCATTCTACCTCAAGGACATAGTCCAATACCCTAATGTCACTTTATTAGACCATAGTGCCAATTCTAGTGGATGAGTGGACTAGTGCTATTTTAATTTGTACTGTAATTTATTAGATTAAACCTATTGTACATTTAGCTCACTCTAGCTCAAAAACATAGACTCCACAAAAGTCTTTATTAGACCTTAGTGCAATTACAAGTGAGAGTCTTGTTCTATTTTTAATTTGTATTTTTATATTACTAGTTTATAACGTTGTACTTTAGTTCATTCCGCACAACACACGGACAACATAACTTCATTATGTGTAGTAGTGACTATACCCAACTGGACAAAATACTCTAGCTATTACTTGTCCCAAACTTCAAACCCACTAAGATATCAGTTGTAGAACTCAACACAAACTCAGGATATAAATTAAACCATTAATTTTAAACCTAGAAGATGATTGATCACGTTGACCCTGAATCTAAACCTCCATAAATCTGACCCCAATCAAGAACCTATTGGAAGTAAACTGACCTTTATTACCAGCATCACAAGCTCCAACACTATCCTAAAAACATGCTAAATGTCTTTCAGCACTTAACTACAACTTCACGGTCCTTAAGCCAAAAACACTATGATGGACCTCCTAGCACTTCCTTGGTATCACTAAAGACACCCTTCTCCCTGCTTTATTCTTCCTGAGCCTGGCTTAAGCAGAGGACACAATGATATCTACCCTCTACCAGGATACACAGCAATCCACTACTGCAGAACAACAAGTTGGGGGGTGGTATTGCAATCTATTACACTAACAATTATTTGGTCTTAGCACCACTTGCTTAGTGATGGAATATGGGGAATACCATTTTTGCTATCTTTTACTGTAAATAAAACCTTAAGACGCCTATAACAATCGGTTGCCATTTACGGATTCCTCACACATCATCCCAAATTTCAGTGAGAATTAAAAGTACACTAATAACAAAACGACAATTGAATAAGCACCACCTTCTCTTAAGCTGGAGACTTTCAACATCAACTGGCTTACTAAGATGACACAGCCTGTAACTGATGTCATTTCATACAATGTGAACACACCACTCTCCATACCAACAATAACTAAACCAACAGCTCACTGAGACAAGTGCAACCATTTATAGACCCATTTGGACCAATATACTTAGCCCCCTTAAATCAGGGTAATCACAGATAGCACTTACAGACCCACTTACCCTCCTTTCCTAACAAACATTAGTAAACCACCACTTGTAATACAACAAAGTCTCAATTTAGACTCCCAGACGAAGGCCTCTGTTAAGGAAGGTTCACGCTCGACATAGGAGATGTAGATTTAGCCTCAGAATTCTCCAAGGCAATGGTATTGATTGATGGGACAGACATCTTTCTTAACAAAATTCCTTAGCTATACAACAACATTGTCCTATAAAAAAAAAAACAGATCACAAACAAACGGCTTGGTTCCAATTGCTAACCACCCCCCCCCCCCCCCCCCACACCATTCTGAAATCCATGACAAGAAAACACAATATGAACAGCAATATAGACAGGGCTTAATACACAAAAGAAGTACTCATAAACACTATTCTTCAGCCTCTCCAAAGTAATAAAAAAAGCCAAACAATATACTACACCAGTAGATTCACAGACACTAGAGGAGATATAAAAAAGGACCTGGAAAACACTCTTCAGATTTCTTTTTTTTTTTTTTTAGGGACCACAAAAAACCTGAGAAAAAACAAGATATTGTCCTAACTAAACCTTAAAGAAACCACCACTACATCCCACTTGACACTGCTATCAGATAAACGACTTCTTTCAAACATAGGATCTAATCTCGCCAGTAAAATCCACATACCAAGTGCCCATGCCAGGGGACTACCTAGATGGAAATTTCCCTAATTCCTTCTATCTTGCACCAACTGAGCCCAGGAAAAAGGGTTTTTCTTTGAGATCATAAAGTTCACCCTTAAAAAAGTAACTCGGGGAATCTGTTCTCATGTCCCACATTACTGTATACAGCCGAGCGGGCCCATGTCCTTTGCATGCTATTTCATTACTTTTTAACAATGTCATAGAGAACTAGCACCTTCCCGAAACTACTCAAGATGGCAAGGGTTACACCAATACATAGAGGGTGGTGACCCTACAGACTTAAAACAACTATAGCCAATATCTAACTTACCATTGCTATCCATAAATCTTGAGAAACTCGTGCACAGGAGACTGTTATTCATTTTAACGGCTGAAAACATACTCAACCCCTGCCTGTGTGGATTCAGGAAAAATAAAAGCACTAATGATGCAATCATAAAATGCTAGATCTGCTTTACACAGCATTGGAAAATAAGGAATCTCCACTAGGATTCTTTATTGACCATAAGAAAAAGCTTTTGGACACAGTAAACCAGGAAATCCTGCTCCAAAAACTGGACCACTACGGTATAAGAGGCCATGCGCTTGGCTTATTTCAAATTCTTACATTACTAATAGGTATCAGTACGTCACATTTAAAAAACATCAGCATCAGCAGACGGCCACTTGTACTGGAGTTCCCGGCCCAGGGGAAAGTGTCTTGGTCCCTGCTCTTCCTCATATACACAATGACCTTCCAAACGTATCCCAACACCTGATACCCATTCTCTTTGCTGATGAAAGACTTATGTCATCTATCACCCTATCTTGCCACCTGAACACCATGTGATGACGGACGCTGATTCAATATCGCTTGGTTGACAGCCAATAAACTTACGCTTAATCACTGACAAAATTACTATATTATGTTTGGTTGCAGAGCAGGATATGGCACAATTAACATTAGATTGACAACACTCTAATTACCAGAAATAATGGGGGAAAATTCTAGGCTATATACCTTGACAACAACCTGAATTTCAGCACCCATATCCAGCATATAGGCCAAAAAAGTATCCAAATCAGGTTGGGATCCTCTCCAAGTTATGATACTATGTGCCGCAAAATGCCCTTCTCACCACTATACCACTCCACTTATTTATCCATACCTCACCCTACGCTATTTGTGCTTTGGGATCAAACTGCAGCAACTCACCTAAAGCCAATAATAACCCAACCCAAAAGCTGCAGTAAGAATAATCACTAAAATCCCATCCTGGGGCAAAAAAGCACACCCCCCCACTCTTCAAAGATTAAACTTACTCCCCAGTTCAGTACATCCACACTTACTACTGTGCAATCTATATCTACCAGGGGCCTTAAACTCTAATATCAACCCTTGTCCTAAAACGCTGTCTGATAGTTGTGACAGAACCCACGGCATAACACCAAGAAAAAACAAACATTTTTTCTCTACGCATTCCCCGTGTCGGACTAAACCTTTACAAAAATTCAATGTATGTCCAAAGGCCTAAAATCTGCGAATACCCTACCTGAGAACTCTAGAACTGCAGACACCTTCATCACCTTCAAAACTACCATTAGGGAAAACATCTTATCTCCTGATACACCCCGTCAACTAACTTACACGAATACCACTGGTGGTTCACACTTTACCATCGTTCACTCATTTGGACCATAAACAGAAACCAGAAATATTTTTATTCTCAGTCTCTAAAAATAATGAATACTGTGATACTCCAATAACTGAAACTATATACTGTGCCCAAAACAAAAGCATTCACATTGCTAAACTCACAAACTAAAGTCAGTATTTAGTAACTTAGCCATAATCCAACTTCATAATAATTTGTAATATTTTACGATTAAGAATAAAACTAAGTATGCCCGATATTGCCTAGCCATGCTAAGCGTTCTAGTGGTACACTCCTGTAATCAAATATTTATACATGTCAAACCAAACAATAAACCAAATTTCGGTAAACTCAGCATTTTAATCCATTACAGAGAAGAAACTTTGAAATTTGAATTTGAATTTTGATGATACGATACTCGTGCCGCAAAATGCCCTCTCACACTATAACCACTCACTTATTTAATCTCATACTCACCTATGGCTATTTTGCTTGGGGATTTCAACTGCAGCAACAAACCTAGAAGCCATAATAACCCAACAAAAAAGCTGCAGTTAAGGATAATCCATAAATCCCATCCCTGGCAACACTCCCCCCCCACTCTTACATAGACCTAAACTTACTCCCAGTTCAGTAACATCACATTATTACTGTGCAAATTGCATTACATGGCCTTAACTCTAATATCAACCTTGTCCCTTAAAACGCTTTTCTTGAAGTTGTGACAGAACCACAGTCATAAACACCAGACACAAACATCTCTACGACATTACCGTTCCGACTAAAACTTTACAAAAATTCAATGTATGTCAAAGGCCCTAAAATCTGGAATCCCCTACCTGAGAACTCTAGAACTGCAGACACATTCATCACCTTCAAAACTACCATTAGAAAACATCTTATCTCCCTGATACAGCCTGTCAACTAACTACACGAATACCACCTGGTGGTTCACAACTTACAACTCAACTCACTCATTTTACCATAAACAGAAATATTAATGTCAGTCTTAAAATAATGAATCCTGTGATACTCCAATACTGAAACTATGTACTGTGCCAAAACAAAAGCATTCACATTGCTAAACTCACAAACTAGTATTTAGTCACTTAGCCATAATACCAACTTACCTCATAATTTGTAATATTTTACAATTAAGAATTAAACTAAGTATGCCCGAAATGCCTAGCCATGCTAAGCGTTCTAGTGGTACACTCTGTAATCACAATTTTACTACATGTAAACCAAACAATAACCAAATTTCTGTAAACTCAGCATTGTAATCCTTATAGAGAATAAACTTTGAATTTGAATTTGTACATGTACTTGTATACCTTGTACATGTACTTGTGTACCTTGTACATGTACTTGTATACCTTGTACATGTTCTTGTATACCTTGTACATACACTTGCATATCTTGTACCTGTGGTTGTATACCTTGTACATGTACTTGTATACCTTGTACATGTACACCTTGTTCATGTACTTGTATACCTTGTACATGTACACCTTGTTCATGTACTTGTATACCTTGTACATGTACACCTTGTTCATGTACTTGTATACCTTGTACATGTACTTGCTTATCTTGTACATGTACCTGTATACCTTGTACATGTACTTGTATTCCTTGTACATGTACTTGTATACCTTGTACATGTACTTGTATACCTTGTACATATACTTGTATACCTTGTATATGTACTTGTATACTTTGTACATGTACTTGCTTATCTTGTACATGCACTTGTATACCTTGTACATGTACTTGTATACCTTGTACATGTACTTGTATACCTTGTACATGTACTTGTATACCTTGTACATATACTTGCATACCTTGTATATGTACTTATATACCTTGTACATGTACTTGTATGCCTTGTACATGTACTTGTATACCTTGTACATGTACTAGTATACCTTGTATACCTTGTGGCATGCAAAGAGTACGTAGCCTTTACTTGGCGCATGTACACACCCTCATTTACAGGCTATCTCCCCCAACCAGCAAACCAGGTTGCTGAGAGTTGATGATGGGGCCCCATCGTTCAACTAGTGACCAGGTTCCAGCCAATAAGAAGATGGTTTAGGCAATCGCAGAGGTTATGTGGGTACCACTCTCCTGTCTGCCCTTGTCATTCCCATTCTAGAGCTGGTTGAAGCACGGTCTGCTATCTTGTGGCTTCTATTTCTGCCTTGCTTACCGTGGAGGGCACTATACTTATCTCTGTACATAGTGTACATATTGCTGTTCTAAATTGGTGAAGGATAATATAAGTCTAAACTTTTTCTGCTGTGTTTATTTTGCTCCCTTTACACCCAGGATAACAGGCCATTTCGATTCCTTGGTTGTAATATGGGTAGCCTGTCCGAGAGCTGGAGCTGGACTTAGAGAAACGGTTGAGCTTATGGTGAAGCTCGTAGCAGGAACATTGTGCAGCTTGCTGTCTGGCATTGCTTTAGCTTTGCCAATGCTTTACAAATTTTGCGTGTCAGTTGCTTTGTTATGGTCAGCCTTGCTATTGTGTGATCGTTCAACAGCTTGCTACTAGCTTGTTCTGTGTGCTCGCTTCACTACGGTCAATCTTCTAGAACAGTGTAGCTGTCTGGCATTGCTTTACAAATTTTGCGTGTCAGTTGTTACTAGCCTGTTCGGTGTGGAGAATTTTGCAGTCGGCTTTGCTTGTATGCGTATTCTGCAATCGTACTGTGCATAGCTAAGCGTGTTCTGCAAATTAACGTGTTACGTTGGAGTATTCTGCAATCGTACTGTGCATAACGAATAACTTATGCCACCCAGACGAGTCAGACGTCTGGTGTCGGCATATACTTTGCATAACCTACCTAAATTGTCCTTACAGCGTTGTTGGAAAATTGCTCGTTCCATTGGCATTAAATACAAACGCACTCTCACAGCTGCGCAACTGCATTCACTGACTGCTGTCTCAATCTAAGTTTAGGGTTTGGGCTTTTGGTCACGAGAAAAGCTGAGCTCTATCTAAGAGTTGGATGGTGGAGACGAAAGGCGGTCCCATAATTTTGTGCCATGGCGGCACGGTTACCACTGGGAGGTGGCAGCCTAATCCTGAGCCTTCTCGGGGTGGGGGTGTGGCATGCAAAGAGTACGTAACCTTTATTCGGCGCATGTACACACCCTCATTTACAGGCTATCTCCCCCAACCAGCGAACCAGGTTGCTGAGAGTTGATGATGGGGCCCCGTCGTTCAACTAGTGACCAGGTTCCAGCCAATAAGATGATGGTTTTGGCAATTGCAGAGGTTATGTGGGTACCACTCTCCTGACTGCCCTTGTCATTCCCATTCTAGAGCTGGTTGAAGCACGGTCTGCTATCTTGTGGCTTCTATTTCTGCCTTGCTTACCATGGAGTGCACTTTGCTTATCTCTATACATAGTGTACATATTGCTGTTCTAAATTAGTGAAGGATAATATAAGTCTAAACTTTTTCTGCTGTGTTTATTTTGCTCCCTTTACACCCAGTATAACAGGCCATTTGGAATCCTGGGTTGTAATAATGTACTTGTATATCTTATACATGTACTTGTATACCTTGTACATGTACTTGTATACCTTGTACATGTACTTGTATACCTTGTACATGTTCTTGTATACCTTGTACATGCACTTGGATATCTTGTACATGTGCTTGTATACCTTGTACATGTACACCTTGTACATGTACTTGTATACCTTGTACATGTACTTGTTTACCTTGTTCATGTACTTGTTTACCTTGTACATGTTCTTGTATACCTTGTACATGTACTTGTATACCTTGTACATGTTCTTGTTTACCTTGTACATGTAATTGTATACCTTTGTACATGTACTTGTATTCCTTGTACATGTACTTGTATACCTTGTACATGTACCTTGTATACCTTGTAATGTATTAGTTATACTTGTACATTACTTATATACTTATTAATGTACTTGATATACCTTGTACATGTACTATGTTTACCTTGTACAGTACTTATTATACCTTGTACATGTATTGTATACTATGTAATGTACTTGTATACCTTTACATGTACTTGTATACCTTGTACAGTACTTGTAATACCTTGTACATGTACTTATACTTGTACATGTACTTGTACTGTAATGATTGTTAATATGTACATGTACTTTATACTTGTTATGTACTTGTATACTTGTACTTGTATTGATATACTTTACATTACTTGTATACCTTGTACATACTTGTATACTGACATGTACTTGATAACCTTGTATGTACTTGTAAACCTTGTACATGAACTTGTATACTTGTACATGTACTTGTACTTGTACTGAATTGTATACCGTACATGTACCTGAAGAAATAAAGATTTATTATTATAGTTTTTATTATTATTATTATTATATTATTATATTTTTTATATTTTTATCATCACATTATGTAGCATCTGTAGTGATGTGCCAAAAAAATCCTTATTACTGTAAAAGTTGTAAATTAACTTCAGAAAATGTACTGAAGTGTGAAGATCCGCACATGTTGATGTTTTATTAAAGTTGGTTCAAAGATAAGATAAGATTTCGTTCTGATTTTTAACCCCGGAGGGTCAGCACCCAGGATAACCCAAGAAAGTCAGTGCGTCATCGAGGACTGTCTAACTTATTTCCATTGTGGTCCTCAATCTTGTCCCCCAGGATGCCACCCACACCAGTCCACTAACACCCAAGTACCTACTTGCTGCTAGGTGAACAGGTGTCAGGAAACCCGTCGAAATGTTTCTACCCCACAGGGAATCGAACCCGGGCCTTCCGTGTGTGAAGCAAGAGCTTTACCAGCCTGGCCACGGGGGTCACCAACATGTTTTCACTAGAATTTCTGTTTAGCGGTAATACAGTATATACAGTTCATTTTTTATGTATCTGATTATTTTTCTAGTATTAATATTCCTTGTAATAATTATTGTGAGTAGAAATATGGTTTATAGAGGCGAGTTGAGTTGCTTTTTGTAAGTTTAGGGAAGTTTGTGTACACAGTTTGGAGTTCTGTTCACACTGTGGAGGGAGACACCAGAAGTATTTTGTAACCAGCCTCCACAGCCGTCTGCTTTATCGGCTTAAGCAGCATTTTTCGACTACTCATATACATCAGTCTGCTGCTAACAAGGTTTAGCAACAACCAGGCACCCCCCCCCCCCCAAAGAGATGTCTAAGAATTAATAGAATTTTATGGGTTGGCTAAACCAGGCAGCCTTGAAGAGATGTCTAAGAGTCAGCAGACTCAAGCAGAGATACTGAGGAAGTGATAGTTACTAGAGACCTTGAAAACTCTAGTACTGGGATTCGGAAGATCTCATTAGCAGACTGAAGAAAGAATGTATCAAGGCAGTTAATCAATGAAAGTAACTCCAGACAGTATGTTAAGGTAAGGGAGTTCCTTGGAAATTCTGTGGAGGGGTAGTTCTAGCAACAGCTAAGAGGGTACTAATATTTTATATTTTGAGATTGCAAATTTCTCTTATGTTGGTGCCAAAAATTTCAGATTCCCATGTAATGTATGTTTATTAAATTGTAAGCTGTTTTATCTAGGTATGTTTTGCTTCCCCCTTTGAGTCATGTAAATAATTTTTATTTGTTAGAGGATATATTAAATAAAACATTGATATCATTTTTTTGGAGAGTCAGGCCCCTGATAAGGTTCCTGCTGTTCAATTTTTAGGTCAGGCTGCCCTAAGAGCCAGTACTTATCAGGCCCACTATCTTGTTAAACTATCCTGTATTATTTCTCACTGGTTTTTTTTCCTGCTCTAATCCAAATTCCATAAGCTACTCTTATGTCTTCCTCTATTAAAAGAGCAGGTGGTGCCAGCATAATTCTGAGACAATAGAGTGCTACCTTCTATTCTTTCAAATTCTAGAAATTTCCCCTTTTTATTTGTTTCCCCTATTTTCATACTTTTGACCACTCCAAGCCTCTACCTGAGGGAACAGACAATATGGCATCGTCTGGTGTCCTGTTGACCCTAGGGTGGGACTAAGGTTTGTAAATACCTTTGTAATTTTTCATGACTGTGACCAGATCTACCTGAAATTCATTACCTTTGTAACTTGCTCTGTTATCAAAACTTTGGAGTCCAGTCCCTGGACCCATTATGTACCTTGGTAATATTTTGACTACCGCCCACAGGATGGGTATGGAGGTGAAATAAAAACATATTAAACTAACTCTTGTTGTGTAAAATGATCTGAGCAGCAGCCCACCCTGATGGGTGATTACAGGAACTGACATGATTAAAGATAGCATTCGAATCCTGGCCTGTCCTGACTGAGTACTGATGTTGGGCTAACCAGATATCAAATAATCCTATAGCATAATTGTCCTCATCGCTCTCAGGCCATGTGGACAGGCTGCACAGTCGCTCCTGAAGCGCTGGTTTTCTGCGCAGTTTTCCTCAGTACTTTCATAAATGGTGGAGAGTGGCTGCAGACGTTCAATACTGTTTGTTTAGAACTGGTGAGGGCATGCTCAATCCCCCAGAATACCAACATGTTGCTGACGGCGATATTGCAGGACATGTATGGCATCGCTAATGAGGACCTTTATGGTGTTTCACTAAATGGTGTGGCACGAATTTCGTCAAGTTCCGGCTGAGCAGTACATATGAAAACATGGTGGCCAGGTATCAGGAGGTGGTTAAGACGGTTACCCCTGGTGTAAGTGTCTGTCTTCATGACGTATCAAGGTTCTACACCGGGGTTAAGGGCATAATGTGTTTTTCCCGAGCTGATGAGAGTGATATACGGCAGGTGTTCGAAAGATATGGGAAAATTTCCGTATGGCAACACTGGGACGTTGGCGAGAGGGGCCACTAGTTGGCTTCCCTGAAGGGACGTTTTCCCCTTAAAATGTCCCTGAGGTATCCTAATTTTATCATATGTGGAAAAAAGAGGACTCCGGACTCAGGTTTTATGTAACACACAAGGTCAGAGGCGTACATGCTGTGTGTGGGGGGTACGACCACATAGCGGTGAATTGTCCAATGCAACGTGGGAGACCTGAGGCTGAGGAGAGGACCGATGGTACTACGGACCGACTGACTTATACAACGGCAATGCAACGTAAGCCTTCGTCACGGGAGGCGTGGAGTGTGGAGGTGGAGAGTGAGGAGGCGTCGTCGCCTGAGTGTGTGACACTCACTGGACTTGACGAGGACGAAGGCTTGGTGTCGGCGAAGAGTGGTGAAGAGTCTGCAATTGCTCACCATTTTGGAAGCTACAATTAGGAGCCCTGGACGACTTACTGGATGTTTTGGTGTCTAATGTGGTCAGTGCTAGTTTGGATACTGTGAGTGTGGAGGCAGAGGTGGGTGGCCTCCTTGAGAAGGATGTGAGTGGTGAGGGGCAGGTTCAGAGTGTGGTAGTGGGGGTCCACAGGGAAGATGCCCAGGAGGAGGCGAAGATTGAGAAGTGTAGTTCTCGCAGGAGGATGGCTGTCATATCTGATGGTGAGGATGTTTTGACGCCTGGGCAAAGGACTGTGAAGAAAGCCTGGCAAGATGTAACGCCTAGAGATAAAGGTGGCTTAAAGAATGTTGAGTATGAGCAAGAGGAAGGTGATGGGAGGTGTGGGGGGGGCGGGGTGGGGATTCTCGTCAGGGTTCTAAGTGTGTTCAGGTGCCTAAAGGAAAGCCCTCCTTACGGCCTTCAGGTGTCTTACTTTAAATGTTAATGGGTTGAAGGCATAGGGGAAATATACAGTTCTGGAAGGTTATTTGAGGAGATATGTCCAACCTTTTGTTCTTGCAGGGGCATAATTATAAATTTTAAGTGAAATGTTAATTACTGGGTATGACGTGTACATGGGTTGTTCACACGACTGAAGGTGGTGTGGCGCTATTAATTAAAGGGAAACCAGCCCATTTCTTTTGCATAGGGTGAGGTAGGGGGGGAGGGGTGGGTGGTTAGGGTGGGTGGGATTGGGGTGGGGTTTTGGGGGGGTTTCTTGGGGTGTATGGGCCGGCAGAAGGGGACATGGGTGTTAAGAAGATTCTTTAATGATGTCCTTGTCTACCATTTAAGATCGTTGCCAGGCATTACAATTATAGGGGGGGATTGGAACTGTGTTGTACGACGTAAGGTTTGTGGAGCCTGGGGGGAAAGGTTTTTTCTCGAGGTTTTTAGGGAAACTGTTCGAGGGGTGAATGTAGTGGATGTTGGAGGGGAGGGGAGGGGGAGTGGCGCATACGTATATTAAGCATGATTATGCGGTGGACTTGATCGCATTTATGTATCTCGGTTTGGGGAGGGTGAGCAGTGTGTGTGCATTGAATGTAAGCTTCTCTACCATCTAGGGGTTCTGGTGGACTTAACTTGGGAGGGTTTGCCGAAGCATTTCAGAGGTTACTGGAATGAATGTTGGGTTAATGAAAACAGGGGGAGGGAATCTTTTGAGTGTGCTTGGAAGAGGTGGTGGGCTGATGATGGGGGGGCTGATGTCATTGGGTGGTGGGACAAGGTTGGTAAGGGGAAGGTGAGGGATATTTATCAGAAGTGGGGAAAAGAAGAGAAGGGGTTTCAAAATGGGAATTTTTAAATTACCTTGAGGGGCAACTACAGGAATGCTATATGGGGGGGGGGCATATCTGATGGGTGAGATTTGAGGATTTGAAACAACAGATAGGGATATTCAAAATAGCAATTTTGGATGCTGCGAGGGTTGTGGGGGCCTTGATGAGGTCTTATGGGGGGACTGTCCATCGGCGTTGTCTTGTGGAGCAGGGGACACGTTTGTAGGGCAAAGAAATGATGAGTTTGCTGGTACAGGAGCAATTGGAAGGATATCGTCAGGGGGGGTGCTTTCGTCAACAGAGGGTATGAGTTAAATTATGTGGATGCGTGGTACGAGAAGAATGGTAAAAGTGTGGGGGTTAATTTTGAGGGATTAGGCACGATGGGGGACTGGGTAAACTGTAATCTAGTGCATAGGGGTCGATTGAAATTGAGTGGGCCTATAAGTGAGGAGGAGATTAGGTTGGCAGTGGAATTACCTGGAGAGGTTTCGGGGGTCACGCCCCCGCGGGCCCGGGCTGTGACCAGGCCTCCTGGTGGATCAGCGCCTGATCAACCAGCGTTGCTGCTGGCCCGCACGCAAACCAACGTACGAGCCACAGCCCGGCTGATCAGGAACTGACTTTAGGTGCTTGTCCAGTGCCAGCTTGAAGACTGCCAGGGGTCTGTTGGTAATCCCCCTTATGTGTGCTGGGAGGCCCGTTGAAAAAGTCTCGGGCCCCTGACACTTATTTTATGGTCCCCTTAACGTGCTAGTGACACCCCTGCTTTTCATTGGGGGGATGGTGCATCGTCTGCCAAGTCTTTTGCTTTCGTAGTGAGTGATTTTCGTGTGCAAGTTCGGTACTAGTCCCTCTAGGATTTTCCAGGTGCATATAATCATGTATCTCTCCCTCCTGCGTTCCAGGGAATACAGGTTTAGAAACCTCAAGCGCTCCCAGTAATTGAGGTGTTTATCTCCATTATGCGTGCCGTGAAAGTTCTCTGTACATTTTCTAGGTCGGCAATTTCACCTGCCTTGAAAGGTGCTGTTAGAGTGCAGCAATATTCCAGCCTAGATAGAACAAGTGACCTGAAGAGTGTCATCATGGGCTTGGCTTCCCTAGTTTTTGAAGGTTCTCATTATCCATCCTGTCATTTTTCTAGCAGATGTGATTGATACAATGTTATGGTCCTTGAAGGTGAGATCCCCCCGACATAATCACTCCCAGGTCTTTGACGTTGGTGTTTCGCTCTATTTTGTGGCCAGAATTTGTTTTGTACTCTGATGAAGATTTAATTTCCTCATGTTTACCATATCTGAGTAATTGAAATTTCTCATCGTTGAACTTCATATTGTTTTCTGCAGCCCACTGAAAGATTTGGTTGATGTCCGCCTGGAGCCTTGCAGTGTCTGCAATGGAAGACACTGTCATGCAGATTCGGGTGTCATCTGCAAAGGAAGACACGGTGCTGTGGCTGACATCCTTGTCTATGTCGGATATGAGGATGAGGAACAAGATGGGAGCTAGTACTGTGCCTTGTGGAACAGAGCTTTTCACCGTAGCTGCCTCGGACTTTACTCTGTTGACGACTACTCTCTGTGTTCTGTTAGTGAGGAAAAATTATAGATCCATCGACCGACTTTTCCTGTTATTCCTTTAGCGCGCATTTTGTGTGCTATTACGCCATGGGGCACACTTGTCGAAGGCTTTGCAAAGTCTGTATATATACATCTGCATTCTTTTGTCTTCTAGTGCATTTAGGACCTTGTCATAGTGATCCAGTAGTTGAGACAGACAGGAGCGACCTGTTCTAAAAACCCATGTTGCCCTGGGTTGTGTAACTGATGGGTTTCTAGATGGGTGGTGATCTTGCTTCTTAGGACCCTTTCAAAGATTTTTATGATATGGGATGTTAGTGCTATTGGTCTGTAGTTCTTTGCTGTTGCTTTACTGCCCCCTTTGTGGAGTGGGGCTATGTCTGTTGTTTTTAGTAACTGAGGGACGACCCCAGTGTCCATGCTCCCTCTCCATAGGATGGAAAAGGCTCGTGATAGGGGCTTCTTGCAGTTCTTGATGAACACAGAGTTCCATGAGTCTGGCCCGGGGGCAGAGTGCATGGGCATGTCATTTATCGCCTGTTCGAAGTCATTTGGCGTCAGGATAACATCGGATAGGCTTGTGTTAATCAAATTTTGTGGCTCTCTCATAAAAAATTCATTTTGATCTTCGACTCTCAGTCTGGTTAGCGGCTTGCTAAAAACTGAGTCCCTATTGGGACTTGAGTAGCTCACTCATTTCCTTGTTGTCATCTGTGTAGGACCCATCTTGTTTAAGTAGGGGCCCAATACTGGACGTTGTTCTCGATTTTGATTTGGCATAGGAGAAGAAATACTTCGGGTTTCTTTCGATTTCATTTATGGCTTTAGTTCTTCCCGCGATTCCTGAGGGGATGATATTGGGAAAAACCCCTGGTTTGGGGCATCCCTTGTTTTTTTTTAAGGGAAAATTGGGAGTGTTTTGTGTGGTTTTTTAGTGATTTTTTAATCCAGAAAACCAGGGGCAGGCGGGGAACAGCAAGAAAGGGTGTGGGGTCATGGCCTAAAAAGAAGTTTTGTGAAGTGTGCTGACTTCCATTCATCATTTAATGTGTGGTGATTACAAGACTTTGCTAAAGTGTTAGGAAATGGTTGAAAGGTGCTCTTGCCAAGTTTTTGGACGAGGGTAAATATGGTCCGGGGGCGTTCGATGTGTTGGGGCGGGGATTATATTAGGTTGTGATAAAAAGTTTGGGGCACAAGGTGGGATTTTAGCTTAGTTTGGGCATGGGGCGTAGACTGTGTGGGCATGGGGCTTGTGGAAGTTTTGCAATGGCGGGGTTTGGGAGGGAAATCGTCAGTTGGGGCAAGGGTGTTGTATGAGCGGGCAATGTTAGGGTGCAAGGAAGGAGATTAGTAAACCCTGTGAGGATGGAAAGGGGGGGGGGGTTTAAAGGCAGGGTTGCCCTGTGTCCAGCTTCTTTTTGCCTGCCCCAAGACCCTTCAAAGTGCTGGGGCGTGGGGTGTAGGGGAAGGAAGGGAGAGGGATGGGGTTTCTGGGGAAACCCGGGAGAGGGAATGTTTGAGATGCACGGCTTTTTAGGGGTCGAGGTTTATGTGGGGTTGTGGTGGGAGGTTTTTGGCTGAAAGGGGGGATGCACTTAAATGGGGAAAGTCGTTTTATAGGGTGGGGGTGGTGTGGGGGGGGGTTCGAACAGGGGAGGGGTGGCCCCTGGAAAGTGACTTGGTAGTGGGTTGTTCACAGGGAAAAATCTCCTGGGGCAGGGAAAAGGTAATTCGAAAAAGCAGGAAGGGTTTTGGTAATGGGTTGCGTACAGGGGTTTGATGCTGCACCAGCGTGCTATTGTAGTGAATGTGATATTGTATGGTAATCTGTGGCAGGTGGCGGGTAATATCCCTTGGAAACATGTGATGAGAAGCGTCTGTTGAATCGTGTGTATCATATATTTTTGGGTTCGGGTTGTGAAGGGTTGTCGAGAGATGTGTGTCTACCGGACGCCAGGGAGGCGGGGGTTTAAAATGGCACGCAAAAAAGGGTTGTTGGGAAATGTATATTAAACCCCGTTATTTGAGGGAGGGTAGAATCACAGGTACGGGCTTGGCATGGGTGAGAAGGGACGGGGGTACATTGGGTGAGGGGTAGGGTTTTTCAGTGTATGAGGGAATTTTGAGGTTGTGTTATGCAAGGGAACCACACGGGGTTAAGATAGATACACTGCTCGGGTGGGTGGTGGTGAGGTGTTGCTAGGGTGTGGGGAGGTGGTTGCAAAGGTGGTGGGGAGGTATTTGCTAGGGTTGGGGAGGAAAGTTGCTAGGGTGGTGGGGGGGTAGTTTGCTGGGTGGTGGGAGGTATTGCTGGGGTGGTGGGAGGTAGTTGCTAGGGTGGTGGGGAGGTAGTTGCGGGGGTGGGGAGGTAGTTGCTAGGGTGGTGGGGAGGTAGTTGCTAGGGTGGTGGGGAGGTAGTTGCTAGGGTGGTGGGGAGGTAGTTGCTAGGGTGGTGGGGAGGTAGTTGCTAGGGTTGGGGTTTGTATCGATGTATGCATGGAGTTTATAGGGGCGCCTGAGAGGGTTCGATTAAGACTGTGGTGCAGAGGGGGATGTTTAAATTTCTCCATAATATATTGCCGTCAGGGAGGTGTTAGGTAATAGGTGTGTGCAGGAGGGACGGGGTGTTGTGAGTGTGGGGATATTGACACTGTTTTTCATGCAGTATATTTTGTGAAAGGGTTTTGGGGACCAGTGAGAGAGTGGTTTAGGAGGGTTTTACGTATGGTGGGTGGGGGTATTTTGTTTTACGTGCATTGTGCTTGGATGTGGGGGGTGGGGTGCCGGTACAGAATGCGATGCGATGGGTTTATATGGTCGCAGACTTCGTGTATACTTCGTGGGTTTCCCGAGTGCGCCGGTGGGGAGCGAATTGGGGCCCTGGCAGCGATATTTTATGGACACAAAGGAGGAATAAGGAAATCACGGGGAACAGATGGAAATTCGCTTTTCGGATGGAATCTAGCTTTCGAGTGGAGGACTTATGGGCGTTACAGATTCAGGGACATGGCGAAGCGGGCTTCTTGAGGAAGGCGCGGGCGTATTGGTGCATTTGGAGGACAAGAGGTGTAATGCCATTGTGTTGGGTTAAGTCATGGCTTGGTGTCAGGGAACTTACAATGCAGGGTTTTATGCGAGGTGGGGGTTGTGACCTGGTTGTGGCTAAGTTTATGATTCTTCTTATTTTACTGTTGGGATATGCGATACACGGGGGTTGTGAGGCGGCCAGATTCCCGTCGGGAAATAAGTAAGTAAGTAAGTTTATTCAGATATACACAAATACAGTTACATAGAATTATCATACATAGCAGCATATGTGTAGAGAACCTGGGATAACCCAAAAAAGTCAGACAGAGTGACTTATTTCCATAGGGGTCCTTTTACCTTATTAATATAATATAAAGGTTATAATATTTTCTTGTTATTCTATAATGAAGATAACATCTTATTATCATACTAAAAAGACTATCTACTACACGAGGGTCGTTAAGACTATCTACAATATGAGGGGCATTACTAGGAATAAGGTAAAATTTTCAAGTATGTTAGCTAAAAAATAGAAAATCATTCCCCTCCCTTTCTGTAGCTACATTCATCAAACACTGGTTCATGCTATGACTGGCTTTGACATGTGCGGGTAGTCTGTTCCATTCCTTTACTGCTGTACAATAAAAGGTGTTTGAAGCCTGGCCAATGACTGTGGGTACTACAAAGTTGTGCTCTTTCCCCCTAGTACTATGATTGCTTTCGTTCCCAACCTTGACCAAATTGACAGCAAGATATTCTGGACACTGTGAGCAATTTTATAAACATGATTTAGCTTCAGTTTTTTTACTCTGTCTTCAACATTCAGCATATCCAACTGCTGTAATTCATCCTGGCCTACATGTTCTCTTGGTCCCAGACCCAGGATGAATCTTACGATTTTTTTCTGGGTGATTTGCAGCCATCTTTTAGTTTTTGTCAAGGCAGAGTACCATGAAGAGGAAGCGTAATCCATATGGCATTGTATAAGGGCTAGACATAGGGTCCTGCGAGCCTCAGTAGTAGACACTGTCTTGTCATACAGGAACTTCAGTCTGGGGTTCGCTTTCTTACTACACTGTTCCCCAAACATTCTCCTGACATGCAATGGGGCAAAGGGGATTCCCAGATATTTTACTGATGAAACCAAAGTGATGGGCTCCCCATTACACTGAACATTAAAATTATTTACCCTTCTCAGTTTTTTGTTTCGTGCCAAAGAGAATGGCTTCAGTTTTCCCGAGGTGTAATGATAGTTTGTTGTCTACTAACCATTGCTGCAGGACTCCAGTTCCAGTGTTAAAACATCAGCTATATCTTGTGGGTCTTTACCTGGCACTGGCAGGGCACTGGGCATCTGCATACAAAATAAGAGTTTGCACTTGAAAACTGATAGGCATGTCATTGACATAACAAGAATAAAAGGGGCCCAGAATACTACCTTGGGAAAATCCACATGTATCGGCAGGGGTTCTGATTCCGTTTTGTTGATTGTTTTTACAATTTGTCTCCTGTTGCTAAGGTAGGACTTAAAAACCCGTCTACAGAACCTATACCGATAGCTTGAAGTTTTGTACATAATATATTGAGGTTGACAGTATCGAAAGGGCCTTTTGCAGGGCTAAGGTTACCATACCTATGAGGTTCCCCTTTGACATTGAGTTCTCAGGTAATCCATCAGATTAATAGGGAGGTATCGGTTGAGGGAGGATCTTCTAAAGCCCGAGAAGCATGGAGAATGTTGTTGTCATTAAGGTCGGGGAAAACTTGAGAGTACACCGCCCTTCTAGAATTTTGAATTAAACGAGTAAACAACAAGCCTATAGTTGCTTACATCAGACCTACTATTTTTTCTTGAAGATAGGGTAACTCTGGCCTTATTGAACCCCTCCGGTACGGGTTTTTAGTGGTGATTGATAGATTTTATTATTTTGAGAAAATAGGGATTGACAGTTCAGAAGCACCATCTTTAGAACTTGGACGGATGTTATCAGGGCCTGTTCCCCTTAGTTGGGTTTAACCTTAGTTCCTTTTGAATAAAGTCATGAGATACACTTACTAGTTGACAACTGTTAGGGGTTACCCCTTTATTGGTATAGTATGTTTGAAACTTATCAGAGTCTGTATTAAAGGTATTTGATGCAGCTGGTAGTTTACTTACTAGTGTTGATGCAACAGATGTGTAGTAGGAATTAAAGCAATTTGGCACCTTAGATGTTTCGTGGCATACCTCATTATCGATGGTGAGTACTATGTTAGACCTATCTACTGGCTTATGGCTATACCCCAACTGTTTTAGTTTTGTTAGGTAAGACACATATGCAACAGTTAGGTATCTTTATTATGAAACGTTTCGCCTACACAGTAGGCTTCTTCAGTCGAGTACAGAAAAGTTGATAGAAGCAGAAGATACTTGAAGACGATGTAATCAGTCCATCACCCTTAAAGTTTTGAGGTGGTCAGTCCCTCAGTCTGGAGAAGAGCATTGTTCCATAGTATGAAACAATATGGAGATGATGTGACAGGATGGAGCCTTATATATTGCCAAGAAGTGAGACGTAGGTCACTAGAAGAGGTAAGAACTCAGATGTTGAGAGGTCAGGTCCCTCTCAAATCCAGCCGCTCTCACTAGTGGAAATTGTCGAAGTTGATTGCAGGTCTGTACCAAGATACCCTTGTGTTGCAGTGTCTGATAGATTGAACATTAAAATGGTATAAAATACCGACAGTTGGGTTTGGGAAGACACATATGCAACAGTTTTGGTATCTTATTATGAAACGTTTCGCCTACACAGTAGGCTTCTTCAGTCGAGTAGAGAAAATGATAGAAGCAGAAGATACTTGAAGACGATGTAATCAGTCCATCACCCTTACATCGTCTTCAAGTATCTTCTGCTTCTATCAACTTTTCTGTACTCGACTGAAGAAGCCTACTGTGTAGGCGAAACGTTTCATAATAAAAATACCTAACTGTTGCATGTGTCTTACTTAACAACCTGTCGGTATTTTATACCATTTTAATGTTCAATCTGTCAGACACTGCAACACAAGGGTATCTTGGTACAGACCTGCAATCAACTTCGACAATTTCCACTAGTGAGAGCGGCTGGATTTGAGAGGGACCTGACCTCTCAACATCTGAGTTCTTACCTCTTCTAGTGACCTGCGTCTCACTTCTTGGCGCTATATAAGGCTCCATCCTGTCACTTCATCTCCATATTGTTTCATACTATGGAACAATGCTCTTCTCCAGACTGAGGGACTGACCACCTCAAAACTTTAAGGGTGATGGACTGATTACATCGTCTTCAAGTATCTTCTGCTTCTATCAACTTTTCTGTACTCGACTGAAGAAGCCTACTGTGTAGGCGAAACGTTTCATAATAAAGATACCTAACTGTTGCATATGTGTCTTACCTAACAACCTGTCGGTATTTTATACCATTTTAATGTTGTTTTAGTTTTGCCAGAGCTTTCTGGGGTTATGCTTATACTCTTCAATTTTTGAGCAATAGTGATTTGCCTTTGCTCCATTTATAAGTCTCTGTACTCTGTTCCTCACCTTTGGAATTCATTTAGTGCTGCAATATCCTGTCTGTTTGCTTTAAATCTTTTTAGCAGCTGGTCTCTGAATTTCACATTATTTAATATCTCAGTATTCATCCAGGGTTCAGTTCTTCGTTTAATCCTAACCTCTTCAACTGATGCAATATTATCAAGGATGGTAGTGAACATTGTTTTGAATTTTTCCCAGGCATCGTTTACGTCCGTGCAACTTGTTATCTCTGTCCAGTCACAATTGTGTAGCCTATTTACCAGTGTTTCTTTACTGTAGTTTCTAGTTGTCCTCATTTTTATTGTCTTGTGTAGGCCTATCCTATCCCTAGTGATTTTCCAGGTGCAGTAAATGATGAAATGATCACTAAGGCCTGTGGTAATGACGCATGACTGACTAATGTTCTCAGAGCGGTTACAAAGTATGTGGTCAATTAGGGTGGCTGAGAACTGTGTGATCCGGGTTGGAGTATTAATTAGTTGAGTGTAACTATTTAATCCTAGAATTTGCTTATATCTTTTGCATAGCCCGTTATTTTGCTGCTGAAAACAGATATTTAAGTCGCCCAGTATTATTGTCTCACTTTTATTCTCAAGTCCGGACAAGACTGGAAAAGTCTTCTAAGAACTGGTCCTGGGTAGGAGGGCTGTAACTAGTTCCTACTAAGATGGGTTTAGTCTTGGGAAGCAGCACTTCAAACCATAGGATCTCCATTTTATTGTTATTTAAATCAGGTCTTGGGTTGCAAGCTAAGTCACAAAATTTGATTAACACAAGCCTATCCGATGTTACCCTGACGCCAAATGACTTCGAACAGGCGATGAATGACATGCCCATGCACTCTGCCCCAGGGAAAGACTCATGGAACTCTGTGTTCATCAAGAACTGGAAGAAGCCCCTATCACGAGCCTTTTCCATCCTATGGAGAGGGAGCATGGACACGGGGGTCGTCCCACAGTTACTAAACACAACAGACATAGCCCCACTCCACAAAGGGGGCTGTAAAGCAACAGCAAAGAACTACAGACCAATAGCACTAACATCCCATATCATAAAAATCTTTGAAAGGGTCCTAAGAAGCAAGATCACCACCCATCTAGAAACCCATCAGTTACACAACCCAGGGCAACATGGGTTTAGAACAGGTCGCTCCTGTCTGCCCTCAACTATTGGATCACTACGAAAAGGGCCCTAAATCACTAAAAAACAAAAAAATGCTGAAAAATAATACGACTTTGCAAAACCCTTCGACAAGTGTGACCATGGCGAAATGCGCACAAAATCGTGCAAAAGGGAATAACAGGAAAAGTGGGTCATGGATCTAAATTTCCTCACTAACAGAACACAGGGGTAGTCGTCAACAGAGAAAGCCCGAGGCGCACGGTGAAAAGCTCTGTTCCAAAAGGGCACAGTACTCGTCCCATCTTTTTCCTCATCCTCATATCCACATAGACAAGGATTTCAGCCACAGCACCGGCCCTTCCTTTCAGATAAACACCCGAATCGCATACGGTCTTCCATTCAGACACTGCAAGGCTCCAGGCGGACATCAACCAAACTTCGGGGGGCTGCAGAAAACAATATAAATTTAAACGATGAAAATTTAAATTTATCAGATAGGGTAAACATAGGAATTTTAAATCTTCATCAGAGACAAAACAAATTCGGGCCCCACAAAATAGAGCAAACACCAACGTCAAAGCCCCTGGGAGTAAATTATGTCGGACGACCCAAACTTAAGACGAAACATTGTATAAATCCATCTCTAAAAAATGACAGGGGGATAAGAAAACCCTTTAAAAACAGGGAGGCCAAGCTCATATGACACTTTTCAGGTCACTTGTTCTATCTGGGCGGAATATTGCGCACACTAACAGCACCTTTCAAGGCGGTAAAAATTGCCGACCTAGAAAAGTACAGAGAACTTTCACGGCGCCATAACGGAGAAAAAAACACCTCAATTTTTGGGACGCTTGGGGTTCCTAAACCTGTACCCCCTGGAACGCAGGAGGGAGGATACATGTTTATATACCCGGGAAAACCCTAGGGGGCTATCCGAACTTGCACACGAAAATCACTCACACAAATAAAAAAGATTTGGCGACGATGCACATCCCCCCAAGAAAAGCGGGGGTGTCCCTAGCACTTTAAGAGACCATAAAATAAGTGTCGGGGGCCCGAGACTGTTCAACTGCCTCCCAGCCCACATAAGGGGGTTTACCAACAGCCCCCCTGGCAGTTTTTAAAACTGGCACGGACAAGCACCAAAAGTCTTTTCCTGACAGCCGGGCGTGGCTCGACGTTGGTTTGCGTGCAGCCAGCAGCAACACCTGGTTGCAGGCTCTGATCCACCAGGGGGCCTGGTCACAACCGGGCCGCGGGGGCTTGACCCCCGGGAACTCTCTCCAGGAAACACAGTAATTTCAAAGGGGCCCATACCCCCCCACCCTTTCTGTTCCTATCTAACTTTTAATTGTAACCTTTTTTTTTGACCCGTCATCAGTCACCGTTCACCAACCAGGATTCAGAGATGGTTATAACTGCTCCCCTAATTTGTTACTAGAATCCAATCTCTCCCAAATTTTGGAAAAAAGAGATCTTTCTTTTGACATAAAAAAGGGAAGGGCCTGTTTTCATAAAACAATTATAACATCAAAAGGGCAATGGGTCTTTGTTTAAAATTAGGTAAATCAAATGTAAATCTTTGCTAAAGGGTACTGTGCCAAAAGTCTTTTGTTGCACACAAATGAATTCTGGCACTGTTACTTAAAATTTATAACATACATCCCATGCACCCCCCCCTTACATTTTTTTACATAAGGTGCTTTCTATTTTTTTTTTTCATACTTTAGTACGTGTATGTACCTGTTTTTTGTTTGAGATAATAATACTGTTTTTTCTCACTTTGACCTATGTATGCATTACATAGGATTTAAGGGGTTATCTTTCCTAATACAAAAGCATTATCACCATCTTTTATCTGTCGTTTTTGCCCTGCATCCCTTCGGCGATAGGACTTTTACTTTTCGGGTGGGATGGTAACTGCTGGGCTTTTACTGTCCAGGGCTTTTTACTCATTCACCTTTTTTCCAGCCCCCATGACGTTTTCTTTTTTCGGAATTGCAGGAGAAAGATCAATAAAATTTAAGGCACCGTAACCCCCTAATCCTGCCTTTTCACTCTTTCCCCCTTTTTACCATATCAACAATTTTATTCTCTTTTCCATCATCTAGCAAACCCTATATCTTTTTTAAGAAATCACCCAAAGGGGCCTGAGCTTGCTACCACCTGCACCACAAGACTGCCATCCCCACACCCCCTTGGGGCGGGGCAATCAGACCAAGGCCTAGCTTTTTCCTACAGCCCCGTGAGGGGGGGGAATGTGCTAGGCGGGGGACAGTTGGTCTCAAAGATGGGGGGTACTTGTACCTCCCCCCATGGAGATTTAGGTCTCGAGACACCCCCCAGAAAAGGGGAGCCAAGGCCGGGGTCACCACTACTTGGAAAAGACCCGGCCGGGGAATACCGGCAATAAAAAAAAAAATCACCACTAAAATTACTAAAAATTTTCTTCTTCAAAATCCTCTTCACTGCTATTTTTCCCTTAACTTCACACACCCCTTTCATTTAACCCCTTATTTCACACACCCCTTCCCACCTCATTTCACAGTCGGTTTCACCTATAACTTCAACTCCTTTCCATTCTGGCAGGACCGAAAGTTTTAATAAAGGGTTTTTAGCCATCCAAACCCCCCTAAATTCCATTTATCGGGTTTTTTTCGTGTTTTTACTGCCTGCCCGGCCCTGCTAAACTTAGCCATTTTTAAAACACGGGGGAATAAACGCCACCTAAAACCCTGATTTTTTCTTGATTTTAAATATATTTGGCATTTTTGCTATGATTTCTCACTGTACACTGTCAGGAATTGGGTCAGCTATTAAAAAAACAACCTTGACTGTTTAAACTATTCACTTCTTTCCCACGCTGTCACGAGGGATAACTGTCCTATAACCTTGGATTTTTGTACTGTTGATTTGACGAGTCTCCCGTTTTTCCCCTCCTTTACACGGGCGGGTGATATAAAGGTGGACAGATATGATGCTGCTGTCAACAGATAATCAGTAAAAAAAGAAATTTCACTTCGCTAGTTGTACGCTGGCAGCAGTTGGTTTTTTGATGCCGGCACCATTTAAATGCTCATTTTTCCCCTTTTTTGGGCCTGAGGGAAAAAGCCCTACAGCCCTGTTTTTCCTTGGAGTTTTTTTGATCATTTTCTGCCTGTTGCTTCCCTTTGAACACGGGTGCCGTTAATATGGGGTCATTTTTTCAATGTATGGAAAAACGTTCTTTCGGGTTTTCCGTCTGGCAGCAAGTCTGGTTCACGCTGGCACAAGTCGGTTCACTCTGGCACAATCGGGTTCACACGGCAGCAAGTCGGGTTCCGCGGCAAAGTCTGGTTCACATCGGGCAGCAAGCCCGGTTCACTCGGGCACAATCTGGTTCACGTCTGGCAGCAGTCTGGTACTTGAATAGATACACTTTTTCGATTTTTTAATAAAAATACTTTTTTTAGGTGCGATTTTCCCTGTAAATATCTTTCTTTTTCCCATAAAAAAAAAAATTTTGTAAGTTCTTTGACTTTTAAACAAAATACGCCTTTACTTCCACCAAATCCCAAAATTTTTGGAATGTTTCCAAAAATTGTGCCATAAAAATTTAAAAAAACAATAATTATTTTACGTTTCCCCTGTAATATTTTTCCTTTTAATTAATAGAAAAGGGCTCGTTGTAGGAAATAAGTCAAAAAACTTCCCAATTTTCCCGGGAATGCGGGCCCGGGACTCCCGCCTCTTTTTTTTTTTTTTTCTAAAAAATCGCGTTTGTTTTGTTTTTCCTAATAAAACTGGTGATCTAGTGCATTTTCCCCTTTTTCAAAACCCTTTTTTTCTCTTCCCAAAGATCACAAATCACATAGGAAAAAAGGTATTTATTTTTTTATTTGAAATATTGCTGGTGGGCCCTCCCTATATTATGGCCTATTTATTTATTCTAGAGAAATAACATGTTTTTTTTTGTTATTTAATTGTGATTTTATCATATTAGATCAATTGTGATGATAAAAAAATTGTAGAGTTGTATAACCAATAATGAATCAATTTCGCGCCCCCTCACTTTCCAGGCACCAAATGACGGAAAACCACAGAAAAGCTTGCCCCAGGGGACCTTTAGAAGTTGAGTGGGTCTAAAAAACCCCGCGTGCCCCTTTTACCCAATTTCCTGTGCCAAAGAGGGGAATGTGCCTTCCCGACCCTGTTATTCACCTCTACCTCAACCTTCCCCTTTACTCTCTTATGGAAAAAGGGAGTTTCGCTGACTCAAAAGACAGGCTACCTTCCCCTCAACAACTGATATAGAAGTGACCTATGATGTGAAACCCAAATAAATGACGGAAGGGGAAATTCCAACGTTTAAAAAAGTAAAAGCTTTGAAAAAGAAAGAGGATTTCAAAGGAGGCGCAAAAGGGAAAATGACCTGAAGAACCATGTTTTTAAATCTTGCAAACAAGGCAGCCGGAACATACGCACTTCGCCGTATTCGATTGTTGGGGGGGGGGGGGAAAACCTGGTTGCCCCTTTTTGGGTTAAAAATTTTTGTTTTGAACTATACGCCTAATAGGTTTTTTTAATTGTCGATATGAGTCAAAAAGTATTTGACAAAGAAACCAAGAGTTCCCTTTCGCATCCGATGTGCGGGGGTTTGGGGGGCCGGCGAGGGGGAGGGGGGGAGTTTTTTGAATGGTGAGAGGTGAAAAAACCGGGAATGGGAAACTGGCTTCAGGGGGGCCAAAAAATCAAAAAGGGCCCCAATTCATAATAGGAAAGGGCGTGACTGTCCTAGGGAAGAGTAGGAACGGATTTACGGGACCACCGGAAAGGGGGGGTAAAATTTGTGAATAATGTTCGACCGGTGGCAGGTGCACGGGCCCGGGGTTGCCAGGGAAAAACCGTGTGTTAATCCCCGCTCATCGCCTCAGATCTTTAAAGGAGTGACCTCTAATTTGTAAAATATGAGAGACGTTAAACGCTTTTGAATGGGAATGTAATCATGAAAACATTTAGTTAAGAGAATGCGGGGTGTAAAAAAGCGCCCCGCTCCAGTGAACTGGGACTCTCGTACCGGGGTATGAAATTTATGGAATCACGATTTTAAACCGGGACAAAACCCACGGATACCTCCCTGCCGAATGAGAAAACCGGCGGTGTACAGACATCGAAAAGAGATGGTGAATGGAGGAAAAAAAAGGATACAATCACCCACAGTTAAGTAACCCTTCTAGTTTTTAAAAAACCACTGGCCAGCAGGATGTTGTTTAAAAGGATAGGTTATGAGTGCCAGCTACATCAAGTAACCAAGAACATCTGGGAAGTGGTGGATTTTGTACAAATGTTTTTTCCTTTATGGATGTATCCCGTGTATCCCCCCCCCCCTTCATTCAGCAAAAAAAATATAATATAACAGTCCACAATTAATTAGTAGCACCGTACTTGGGGGTGCTATCCAAACCTACTGTCTCGGATAGAAGGGAAAAATTGGAGGTCGAAGGGCCACCTTAGTGACCAGAGGTGGTTAAGTTTTCTCCTGTCTACACGGGGGACTACGGAAAAAATAGGTTGCTCCCAAAGATTATTGTATTATATAATGTTGAGGTACAACGAAAGCACCCAGAAAAATTTTTCCCTACTGCCCGTTTGGTCCCTTCGTGAAACCGGGTGCAAACAGTGAAAAAATTAAATTTAATTAAATTTCTTAAAATTAGTGCTGATTAAGGAATGGGTTAAGGGCACAAGTTTTAAAGATCTGGATGGATGATAATTACCCCCCTTTAAATTTCTAGCCATGGTGGCTAGGGTTTAACAAATAAAGTGCAAGAATTTTTCTCAAAGGGGCCCACTTAAATTGTATAATCATGATTAATAATTCTCAACCATGACTGGATCAATGGAGTTAATGTGGCTGACAAGTCCGTGAATTTTAGAAAGAAAGCATCTTACGGGTATTAAAACATGTCGAAGGATTTGATTTATGAAAACAAAGAACCCTGAACCCAATGAATTAAAGTTAATTTAGATGGTTTAGAGAGTATTTGTTGGGACAAATTTTGGTTTTAAAGACTTGAAATAGATCTGCTGGAGAATTGTGCAGATGGAATGGAAATGAATGTTTAATTTAATCAACATTTAAAAATTTGGGAAAAAAACTGTCTTTTAAAAGTAAGGCTTTGAAAAAATTGAAGGGTTAAGCCAGCAGTTGGCAACCATTAAGCAAAAAGGAAAGGGTTTGCCAAAACCTCCCCAAGTACGGGCTGGAGGAAATCAACTAGGTCGGCGGAATTAATTTTTCAGTTTTCAGACCATCACCCAAAAATTTTTAAGGAAAAACAAAAAATGACCTGAAGTATTGCAAGTCGCAAAAGGGAAAAAAATCCAGTGGAATAATCATAGTTAAGAGTTAAATGCACTTTTAATCAGGAACAGTAATAGTGGGTTTCCCCACACAGGGGAAAAGGAATAAGTACCTCAGTAAGTGTAACCCGTTAATAAGAGGTCAGGCAAGGAAAAGAGAGACGCCCTTTTGCCCGGGAAAATCATTTTTCCCAAAAATTGTAAGCCTATAATTCATGGGAAAATTAAAGTGGAAGAAAAAGAACTTGCAAATTTACAATGTCCCAGAAACATAATGTAAAGGGTTTCATACCAAATTAAAATTCTACAATGCAACAAGGGAAGGGACCATACTTTCGTGCGGGTTGTAGTAAGTCTGATAATAATGGGACAAAATGTAATTTTTAAAAACCCCCGACACTACAGGACTGTTGTAAAGGGGGGGAGCTAATGGGAATAATGATGGCCAGCTGAGGGACCTTGCCGGCGTTGGTGTAAAAAAATTTAGGGTAAAGGGGATAAATTTCCCAAAAAAAAGCGGCGTCACCCCTCAAAACTGGTAAGGGGCCTGAAAAAATGGCAAAACCCACCGCCTAGAATAAAGACTAAGAAGTAGTGAATCGTCAGGTGTCTTTCTCATAAGAGGTCAACCCCTACAAGTATCTTCACGAGAATATGTTGAACCAGTCTAATTTGGGGAGCTGGACAGCATAGTTTTTATTATTAATATTTTATTAGCACCCCCCTCCCACCTGTGGGCGGAGTCAAAAGATTAGGGTACATAATTGGTCCAGGCCGGCTCCAAAATTTTTTAAAGCTGAGCAATTACAATGGTAAAGAACTAATCTGGCATAAACATGACCAATTACAAAGGTAAAGAGCTCCAGGGAAGACTCAAAAAAAACTAATCAAAACTTTTTTTCCTTTTAAATCAAAAAATGGTGGTTTACACGTTTTTAAAAATATTACAAAAAGGGCCCCTACATCCCAGGCATTTCGGGGAGACAATATTAATTCTAGTAAAGCTCATATATTGGGTGAGTATCTCGCAAAATTAGACTAAAACTTTAAAAATTTAAAGGTAACAGCTATACGTATTAGGAATTTTATGTTACAGTCATTTGGGTGGGTGTAAGTGTAAATTGGGGAATTACAGATAAGAGAATAAGACTATATTGTTCTGAATGTGTTCGTGAACAAAAAGAGAATTTGGTGTTTTCATTTGGTTAGCTGATAGGGGTATTAGGGAATAAAATGTTTTTTTTAAAGGTAGTTTTTAAAATATCGCTATATTAACCTATTTACATTTCAGAGCATATAAATTTTCTGTATTATTTTATAGTGTTTATTATGTCTATAAAAATCAATTTTGATAGATAAAAATTAGTTTGTTTATGTTCTTTATTTTAGTCTGTTTTTCACGAAAAATTTTTTTATGGTCAAATAACGGCTACACAAAGAATACCAAACTAAAAAAAAAATATTTTTCAAAGTTTCGGGGGCTAAAACCCCGCTTCACCCCACGGAGGGACCGGGTTGTTCCCGGGGGGGAAACATTTCGCACGTTTTCCCTTTCACCGTTGTCCTGTTCACCACACAAATAGGTACCTGGGGGGTTTTGTCGACTGGGGTGGGGGGCATCCCGGGGGACAAATTAAGACCCCCAAAGGGAAAAAAGTAGACATCCCCGATGAGCCTGACTTTCTTGGGTTATCCGGGGGGCTAACCCCCCGGGGTTAAAAATCCGAACAAATCTTATCTTTCTTTCTTATCCATGTTGACGATAAAAAGAGGAGCATGATAGCATGTAGGGTTGTAAAAAACCCATGAATACCTGGGGTTTCCTGGGCAGGGGTTTTGGGGGGCAACGCCCCGCGGCCCGTCGTAACCAGGCCTCAGGGTGGATCAGGGCCTGATCAACCAGGCTGTTACTGTTGGCCGCACGAAAACCGATGTACCAACCACAGTCCGGTTGGTCAGGTACCGACTTTAGGTGCTTGTCCAGTGCCAGCTTGAAGACAGCCAGGGGTCTATTGGTAATCCCCCTTATGTATGCTGGGAGGCAGTTGAACAGTCTTGGGCCCCTGACACTTATTGTGTTGTCTCTTAACGTGCTAGTGACACCCCTGCGATGTTGTATCGTCTGCCGAGTCTTTTGCTTCCATAGGGATGATTTTCGTGTGCAGGTTTGGTATGGGGAAAGTCCAAATGATTCCTTTACTCAGAACAATACCTGAAAGATGTTAAATGTGAATCTGGACATTACTGGGTGCTACTTCCGTGGAAGCTCGACCGTCCAGAAATACCTACTAATTATAGGATGGCGTATGGACAGTTAAAGGGCCCAGCTCTGCGAACTGAGCAAGACACCAAATTTGTTGACTGCTTGTAATGATATAATTAATAAACAGTTAAATAATAAATTGTTCCTACTTCAGGCGACGATAAATACACACCTTAAGTGCACAGGTGGTCCACTGAGCGAAGTAATTGGGTAAATAATCTTATGTGGACAATTTCCGGGTGTGACGTCAACTGAAGAGGAACTAAATGAGGATATGTGAAGGGGTTAATGAAATAATGCAGTAAGGTGCTGGGACTGACTTGGGACACTGAGAGAGACTTGTTATTGTTAAAGTCTCATAATTCCAGTATGCCCAATAAATTAATCCAGGGAGCATAGGCTTATGCCCCTGAGAGAATGGAACACTAATTAGTCCATTTTGAGGGTTCAATAAATATGGATGGCCATGGAGTTGGTGCCTATATGCAGTAATGTGCTGGGGCTGACTTGGGATACTGAGAGAGACTTGTTATTGTTAAAGTCTCATAATTCCAGTATGCCCAATAAATTAATCCAGGGAGCATAGGCTTATGCCCCTGAGAGAATGGAACACTAATTAGTCCATTTTGAGGGTTCAATAAATATGGATGGCCATGGAGTTGGTGCCTATATGCAGTAATGTGCTGGGGCTGACTTGGGATACTGAGAGAGACTTGTTATTGTAAAGTCTCATAATTCCAGTATGCCCAACAAATTAGCCCCGAGAGCATAGACTTAGTGTCGTACCTTACAATAAGAGGGAAATTGTTAATACCAGAAGCATGGAGGCTTGAGTGTGCTTTGGATGGAGTCCTACCTGAGGAGTTAACAGGTGGAAAGAATTAATGGGTGATTATGTAAATATCAATGCAAGAGTTCCCAAGCCAGGTGGCCAGTGAAGATGGGAAAATTGTACTCCACATTATGTAAGTCGTCTAGCAACGACCTCCGCCCGGCCACAGTGTGGAAAATTTTTTGATTTTCCGAAGCTATAGCGCCTAATAGGTGTTTAATGTGTCGATATGAGTCAAAAATGTATTTGACAATAGAGTAGAACCAAGAGTTCCCTTTGCGCATGCGCGGATGTGCGGGGGGTTTGGGCGACTCGGGGAGGGAGGAGGCGGGAGTTTTTTGAATGTGGTGAGGAGGCTGAAAAAACCGGGAATGAGGAAACTGGCGTTCACGGGGGCCTAAGGATCAATATAGGCCTCAATTCATAATAGGAAGTGTCGTGACTGTCCCTAGTGAAGAGTGAGGGAACGAGATTTACGGGACCACCGTAAAGGGGTGGTAAAATTAGTGAATAATGTTCGACCGGGTGGCAGGTGCACGGCCATGGTGTGTGTCCAGGGAAATACCCGTGTGTTAATCCTCGCTCATCGGCCTCAGATCTTAATGGAGTGACCTCTAATTTGTATGATAGTGATGAGACGTTAAATCGTCTTGTGAATGGTAATGTAATCAGTGATAATAACATTGAGTTAAGAGAATGCGGGATGTGAAATAGAGCGCCCTGCTCCGAGTGAACGTGTGACTCTCGTACCGGGATAATGAAGATTTATGGAATCACGACTTCTAAACCGGGACAAACCGACGGATACCTCGCGCTGCCAGAATGAGAACCGTGTCGGTGTAGCAGGACATCGAAATGAGATGGTGAATGGAGGAAATAAGGAGTATCAATCACCCACAGTTAAGTAACCCTTCTAGTTATAACAGACTCATGCTGGCCAGCTAGGTTATGTTGTGATTGGATAGGTTATGAGTGATCCAGCTACATCAAGTGACCACCAGAGAACATCTGGTAAGTGGTGGGATTATGTACAAATGTTTTTCCTTGATGGATGTATCCATGTGTATCCTACCCCCCCCCTTCATTCAGCTAAACTAATATAAACATATACAGTCCACAATTAATTAGTAGCACCGTACTTGTGGGTGCTATCCAATCCATACTGGTCTCGGATAGATATGGATAAGATTGTGAGGTCGAAGGGGCCACCTGTAGTGACCAGAGGTGGTTAAGTTTTCTCACATGTCTACATGGGGTGACTACGGTAAACAATATGGTTGTCTCCCAATGAGATTACTTGTATGTATATAATGTTGAGGTACATACAGATAAGCACCCTAGAAAATTTTCCATAGTTTTCCTGCCCCCTCTCTCATCTGCGACTGCTTGGCAGAGTAGAGAACAGAGCAAGACGTCTCATCTCTCACCTGGACCCATCCTGGATAGATCTGTCATTTCAGCAGAGCCTTCAACATAGGAGGGATGTGGGTTGCCTTACTGTTATGTACAAGGCCAATATTGTCAAAATACCACACTTGGATCCACTTCGAGGACAGCGTGAAACAAGCTTTTATGCCAAAAGACGGGAAAAAAGCAGCAACTTCACTCTGGCTGTACCCTTCTCCAGAACATCACTCCATCTGAGATCATAATACACAGGATGACTCGAGTATGGAACACACCTGGTCAAGCATGTCAAGAAGTTAGAGAAAGTTCAAAGGTTTGCAACAAGGCTATTCCAGAGCTCAAGGGAATGTCGTACGGGGAAAGGTTAAAGGGGAAATTTCGGACTGACGACACTGGAGGACAGAAGGGTCACGGGAGACATGATAACGACATACAAGATACTGCGGGGAATAGACAGGGTGGACAGAGATAGGATGTTCCAGAGAGGGGACACAGGGACAAGGGTCACAACTGGAAGCTGAAGACTCAGACGAGTCAAAGGGACGTTAGGAATTTTTTCTTCAGTCATAGAGTTGTCAGCAAGTGGAATACCCTAGCAAGTGAATAGTGGAGGCAGGAACCATACATAGTTTTAAGAAGAGGTGTGACAAAGCTCAGGAAGCAGAGAGAGAGAGGACCCAGTAGCGATCAGTGAAGAGGCGGGCCAGGAGCTGAGTCTCGACCCCTGCAACCACAATTAGGTGAATACAATTAGGTGAGTACATTTGTACAGCATAATGAGTCAACGAGATAAAGTCAGTTGATCAAATGAAAATGCTGGCCCGAGATGGCTCCAACTTCATCCTTTTTCCCTATTGTATGTCTATAACAAAAAAAATGCTTTCCAAATGAGCTGATGTGGGGTAACAGCTCTTAGCTTGCCAATAAAGTTGGGAACCCTTTAAACCTTTAATAGCTTGTCAATAAAGCAAAGGGATCCTTAACCTTGTCAACCACTGTGTAAAAAAAAAAAAAAAAAAAAAAAAAAAAGCAACGAGAGCAACAACACCCATCAGAACTGTTAGGTTTGATTTCCCTGCTAACACTGAGTTTGAGGTCGAGTTTAGATGGTTTTACGAAGCTACCCTACACTAGACAACCAAAAGGGAAAACCTTTGGATTCGCTTTCGTCATGACGAGGATAATTTTGTATTTGTTACTAACGACCCAACATTCATAGAAAAACATCTTACTCATAAAATATGCTAACATCCAACCCCAAGCTGCCCACCAAATCACCTAAAGTGCTTTTTGTTATCCACAATGTCAATAGTACTTGGATCATAAATTCCTGTTGTCAGATCAAGTTGCAAACCCTCGTCGACTTCCAAATGTTTCTGATATTGGCTGAGGGGATTGGTCAAGGGGACTCCACCTCATAATATCTACTCTCGTGCAGCGCTTTACAGGAGTTACAAAATAGCTTGTACAAACCACTCACCCAACTTGCACACGAAAATCACTCACTACGAAAGCAAAAGATTGGCAGACGATGCAACATCCCCCAATGAAAAGCAGGGGTGTCACTAGCACGTTAAGAGACCATACAAAAAGGGTTCAGGGCCCGAGACTGTTCAACTGCCTCCCAGCACACATAAGGGGGATTACCAACAGACCCTGGCAGTCTTCAAGCTGGCACTGGACAAGCACCTAAAGTCAGTTCCTGATCAGCGGGCTGTGGCTCGTACGTTGGTTTGCGTGCAGCCAGCAGCAACAGCCTGGTTGATCAGGGGCTGATCCACCAGGAGGCCTGGTCCAGACCGGGCCGCGGGGGCGTTGACCCCGAAACTCTCTCAGGTAAACTCCAGGTAAACCGAGATGCTAAAAGTGTCAGGCGGGGGGTCACTTTGCTTGGAAATGCCCAGCTAAGTCACACTGGTGTGCAGTGTGTGCCAAGGCCCATCCTTCTCACCAGTGCTATGTTATGATCAAGAAACACCAAAACCGTTGCTTTACAATGTATCAATTGTAATACTCCAGGAGTCACAGCTGCTCATGTGACTGCGAGTGAAAGCTGCCACATCCCCAGTGCAGGCTCCCGCCTCACCCATCACCCTCATGATGAGGCAGTGGGCCCTACCAGATACTTCATGTCTGATTACGACCCATGCCTGATTTCAGGACAATAGGTTGAGCGAGTCACTCTGGGAGTACATCAACAGAGCACGATCACGTCTGCTATCAACACTATTTGATTTTTGCTGGTGTTGACACCACCTGTCTGGCTGAGTCAGCTATTCAGCCCCCTGGCTCAGCTGACCGGGACTTCATCCCTCCAGGTGAAGCTAGTCTTGCTGGGGTGGAAACAATCATTCAGCTGTGCATAACAGTACTGGGAAGCAACAATGGTGTTTGAAACACAACTTGAGCACCACCGGGAAAAGCTTACAGGGGTTGCAAATGAGTACATCAACCCACAGATTGTCAGCCATTATGAAATGATTGCGGTGGTGATGAACAAACTGATGAGTGCAGTGGTGTAAAAATTACAAAAATGGTGAATCTGATAGTGGTGTTTACAATCACAGTGAAGATGATAAGGGCAGTGAAGACCATTATGATAGTCAACCTGATGAGTGAAATTTGTACTGATAGATACTGAGTGTGGAGATCCCGGGTTTGTTGATAATGGTGTATGTATCACTGGTCATAATGATGAGGGAAGTGGTACATGTGATGTAGTGATGAGTACAATAAAGTGGAGAGGTGGTGCGAGGATAGTGTCACCTTCCATACATTCACAGACATAGAGCGTCTTGCCTTCTATAAACAGACTCCCACGAGGCCCCCTTTTTATGGAAGTGCGCTTAAGACACTATGGATAAGGATAATTCTGATGGTGATATTGAAAATGATTATGTCCTTTTTTGCTATTTTTTAAGTTCTTTCATTATGTGAGAAATTAAATATTATCCCGGGACTTTTTAATGGAACCAAACTCTTTATAAACTATCCATTTTAAGTTAGAAAAATTTGCTACATTGGAAAAGGTTTCCTGACCTTCACATAAAGTAAACCACGAATCCATTGATATTGTGTGTCTCCCAAGTGCAGAGCCCCTGAAAACCCCCAACCTCCTAAATTACCATCATTTGTTACTTTAAAACCTCAAATCTACTAACTTTTTGTGTTCATATATTAAAAAATCACTTCCCCATCAACTTCTTGCACATAAGAAAACAGGGGTCTATAGTATCACGGTGTTAGGATTTATATAGGGAACTTGTATGCGCCTGTGATAAACTTAATTACTTTATTGTTTTATTACAACACTTATGCACTGTTTCTTTGTTTCAGATTACTGCTAACCAGAACTCCCAAATCCTTTTTGCAATCAGAAATATAAGATCTAGATTATTTAATTTACATGGGGCATTGTTATTTCTCTGTTCCGATATTAAGAACTTTGCATTTGTCTATATTAAAATGCATCTGTCACTTTTCCTGAACTGCATTAGTCTATTCAAATCTTCCTGGAGCCTATCCCTGCCAATAGCATGAAGGATACCCCAAGGTAGTATTCTGGTCCCTTATTTTTTCTATGTGAATGACACGCCCACCAGTGTCAAGTGTAAGCTTGTATTATATGCAGATGACACTGCTCTATTAGTGTCAGGTAATTTTACTTAGGAAATGGTTAGTAGACAACAAATTATAATTATTAATACCTGGGAACATGGAAGCAAATGCTTTTTGGGCCCACGAAACATAAACTGAAAATTAAATAATTTTAATGTTCGGTGTAATGGTGAACTCATCACTTCAGTTTCCTCAGTGAATTTTCTGGAACCCCCTTTTGACTCATGCATGTTATGAGAATTAATAGAGAACAGTGTACTAAAGAAAGCATATGAGAGGTTCAAGTTCCTGTATTGAAAGCACAGTGTCTACCTATTGAGACTCGCAGAATGCTATGTTTAGTTTTTTTACATTGTCATATAGATTACTCTAGTCTTCATCCCAGAACCAGAGCGTGTTACCACCTGCAGTAGAAGACTCCCCATTCCCACGAGCCCACTGGGGCGGGGAAGGTGGCAGACCATAGTCCTAATTTCTCACTACGAGCCCCTGAGGGCGAAGAATGGGGCTAGGCCTGGGGGTTGTTGTCCCAGAAGATGAGGAGGTTACTTGTATCTTTTCCCCCCATGACAGACATGGGTCTCAGACACTCCCAAGAGAGGGAGCCAAGGCCGGGTCACTATCTGGAAAAGAAAAACCACAACCACTGCCCAGAACATTGGTTCCCAAGTTCGTAAAGGGTGGGAAACCCAAAAGCAAGTAAAGTACGAGGAGGAGAGAGCACAACTTTGTAGTACCCGCAGTCAGTGGCCAGCCATCAAACATTTTTTAAATAGTACAACAAAAAAGGAGTGGAACAGATGCCTGTTACATGTAAAAGCCAGTCATAGATAAACCAGTTCAGGAAGATAACAAAAAGAACTTAATGAATGTAGCTACAGAAAGAGAGTTGTTAGTTTAATATCTTTATTATGCACCCCATACCCATCCTGTGGGCGGTAGTTAGAAGATTACAGAGGTACATAATGGGTCAGGGACTGGACTCAAAGTTTTTATAGCTGAAGAAGGTACAAAAGGGAATGAACTCACATATTACAAGGTAATGAATACGTAAGTAAGTAAATTTTCTTACGTGATTCATTACTTATTACGTTTATACATGGTTACAATGAAAGAAAATACAAAGTAATCAGCAATTACACCGTCCACTTCCGGTCACAACTGTAATGAGCTATCAGTGCAAATATTTAATTGTTTGGAACACCACACACACACACACACACACCCACACAACACCACACACACACACAAAACCCCAAACCACACCCACACAACACACACACCACACACCAAACAACACCACCCCCAAAACACACACACACACACACACCCAACAAAACACACACACAACCCCACACACACACACCAACAAAAACCACACAAACACACACACACACCACCCAAACCACACCAACACACCACAACAAACAACAACACACAAACACAACACCAACACACACACACAACACACCAACACCAACACCACACACACACAACAAACACACACACACACAACACCACACACAACCACACACACACACACACAACACACACAACCCCCACACACACACACAACACACACACACACAACACACACACACACACACAAACCACACCAACACCAACACCCACACACACCACACACACACACACACACACACAAAACAACCAAAACACACACACACACACACACACACACACACCAAAACACAACACACCACACACACACACCACACACAACCACAACACACACACCACACACACACCACACACACACACCCAAAAACACACCACACACACACCAAAACACACACACACACACACCAACCCCCACCACACCAACACAACACACCCACACACACACACACACACAACACACACACCACACACACACACACACAACACACACACACACACACACAAAACACACACACCACACATACACACACACACACACACAAAACAAAAAAACAAGCAAAAAAAACATAAACATCCAAAATATAGCCAACAACCCGGGCAAATTTCAAAACACAAAGAAAAAGAACGGAAAGAATTTAAGGGGAATAAGAACCATGTCTGCAGGGGAAAGACCTGGGGCAAACGGAGTTGGTGTGGTTACCGAAAAGACGCCCCAGGAAATTTAAAAGGGAGAATAAGAAGATTCAAAAAAAAAAGGAGGAAGGGAGGAAAGAAAGGGGGCGAGTAACCAGACAAGGAAGGACAAGCGCAAGAAACAATGAAAGGAATTCAAAACGAAGGCCCCAAAAAAGGAAATTAAAAAAACAATAAACCCCCCGACCCTTTTTCCAAACCCCCCCCCAACATAAAGGATTAAAAAGAAAGGTTGGAACATTCCAAAAACCAATACAACAAGAGTCCCGTCTAACCCGACACATTACAGTTAGAAACAAATTAAGGGAAAAAACAATGCAATTTAACAGAAACAGATAGAGGAAAGAACAAGGGGAAAGGGGCTGGGGGCGTTAAAAAAAAACATGGAAACAAAACAGAGGAATAAAGTCCCGGAGAGAAAAGATAAAGAGGGGGAATTGTTGGGAAAAAAGTGGAAAATTCGGGGAAATAAAGAATAGGATGGCAAGAGAGGGAAAAAAAGAGGAAAGTGGGAAAAAAATTGGTCATGGCAAAGGAGTACTCCACAGAACGAGGTGGAGGGAAATTTAAACAGGAGATGAATGGGAAAACTTGCCCCGGGGGCCAAAAACAGGAGAGCAAAATTGGCTGGTTGGGGGATTCAACCCCCAAGTTAAGGGAAACCCGAGAAGGGGGGGAAACCAGAAAGGGGGTTTTTGGGTTCTGGGAAACCCCAGCATGAACATTAAGGATAGAGTAGGGAGGACCACGGTTGGCCCTTTTTATCATGAGCTCAATTGGGGGAAACAAGGAAAGGGAAGTTCTAAAAGGGGGGAAATACTGGGTTGAGAATTCTGGGGAAAGGGCAAGTGGAGAGAATGGAGGAAAGCGTAAATAAAAGAGGGGAAAAGTAGAAAAAATTCGGGGGGCAGTGGAAGGATCAGGGAAAAAGTAAAAGGGAATAAGAACAAATGTTACCGGGAGTGAAGGACAAAACAAAGGCAATAGAAAGGAAAAACGAAGCCCGTTACCCACGGAAAGGGAACAGTGCAGAGAAAGGAAGTACAGGAAGGGGAAGGCAACGAAAATGAAAGACATGCAGAGAACAAGATGACGAAACTGGTGGAAGGCCCACAGAGGGAAAAACAGCAAGACCCGGGAAAGTTAAGACAAAGTGGAGAACACAAGTAAAGGAGGAGTAGGACTGAAAGGGGAAGACTTTTAAAGAAAGACAGGAAGGGATGTGGGGAAGACAGAAAAGAAAGGGGAATAAAGGGAAACAAAAGGTTGGGAAGACAACGACAAAGGGAAGGGGAAAACTTTGGGGACTTACACAAACTGGGGAAAGGTAAAACTCAAGGGTCCCTTAGAAACCCCAAAAAGCGTGGGCCCAACCAAAAATCTTTCCCCATCCCCTTTAAAGGGCAAATTCTGGTGGAACCAAATCTTTTCCCCATTTTGAAAGGAACTAACCAGGAATAAACAGACTGGTCCCACATTATTGTGGAAAGCAGAAAGAATCAAAGTTGCCCTGGGAAGAGTTAAAATGAAAGATTTCATGGAAGGAAATTTTTCAAACCCTGGAGTTTATTAAAAGAACAGGTAGGCAGGAAGAAGGGGTTAATTGCGTTTTCCTGATGAGGAAAGGTAGACACAGCCCCAAGGATGTGGAGAATGGGGTCCAGACTAAAAGGGAAAGGGGGTTTTAAGGTTCCCCAAATGAAGGAGGCGACGGATGGAAGTAAAAGGAAAGGGGCGCCCGAGAAGGGGTCCACAGGGACGGTTGGACAGTGTAAAGTTTGGTTAGGGGCCCAAGGGGAAAAAAGACGAAATGTCCCTTTGAATGGTGAAGTGATGGAAGAATTAATCTGAAAGGTGGGCCGGGTCTCTGAAAAGAACGAGAGGAGAGGTGGAAGGGCCAGTAAAGGCCTCGAATTAATCAGAATGCAAAGTCGAAATTGGATAAAAAGCAAACAAATATAGGGGGGGCAAAGAAGACCCCAGGAAAAGGCTTGGAAGGGGACCTACACCGAGAAAACCGGGGGCCATAAAACCAAATAAACCGGCACATACCCCAAAAACTGAAAATACGCGTCCTAATAGGAATAACGGCCGTACCTTTAATTTTTGGCCCCTTCGAATGACACAGTTTTAGGCCCCCAACCCGGTAAGCACTCAGGTTGGAAACAATGGGAACAAAGGAGTAAAAGTCAAAGGGAATGTCAAAAAGGAGAAAAGGAAGGGAATGCGAGGGGGAAAAGGGTTAGGGAGACTGAACGACATAAGAAGGGGGAAAGAAAGGGGCAGAATGCGGAAGAGAAGGGGACAGGGAAAGGGTTCCAAAGGAGGAGACTCGAAGGGTCACAGGGGGTAAGGGAATTTTTACAAGAGTTTAGGAAGTTTATTCTAGCAAGTGAATTGTGGAGGGGAACCTACAATGTTTTTGAAAAGGGGAAAGAAAAAATTTTAAAAAAGAGATGAAGTCCCGGAGGCAGGAAGAGGCGGCCAGGAGCGAAATCCGGACCCCCCACCAAAGTGAGTCAATTGGTTGAGTACACACAAAACCACACTTCACCACACACACACCACCACAACACACACAAACACACACCACACACACAACACACACACTGAGCAGGAGGCCCGGGGGGGGCATGAAGCATATAAAAATATCAAAAGCGAGGTGGACAACAAAAAGGGGTTTCCAGAGATGGGACACAGACACAAGAGGTCACAATTGGAAGTTGAAAGACTCGATGAATCAAAGGGTGTTAGGAAGTATTTCTTCAGTCATAGAGTAGTAGGCCATGGAATAGCCTAGAAAGTGATGTGGTGGAGGCAGGAACCATACATAGTTTTAAGGCGAGGTATGATAGAGCTCATGGGGCAGGGCAGAGAGTGGACTTAGTAGCCAATCAGCGAGGGCGGGGCCAGGAGTGTGATCGACCTGCAACACAAATAGGTGAGTACAAATTAGGTGAGTACACAACAACACACACCACACACTCTGCACGCACTCAAGATGAAGGGAGAAGAGAAGAGTATTTTTTGTATATCTTACATACATATACTTTTATTGTGATCTGATCCTATCTTTAATAATAAAGTAAATAACTCAGGTTACTTTATTCAGGTTACTTTATTATTTAAATAATAAAGTTTATTACAAAGACCCTAATGTAAATTAAGTCACCTTGGAACTATTTTGGGTTATCTTAGTGTAATTTACACATATGCGTCTACGTGATAATGTCTAACTGTATTTATGTTTACTTGTACCTAAATAAACTTAATTACTACAAGGCCACTTAAGGCTCTACATAGCTGGAGAAGCCACACAACAAGGACTTAAGGCTCTACATAGCTGGAGAAGCCACACCACAACGGCACTTAAGGCTTACATAGCTTAGAGAAGCCACACACCCAAGGCACTTAAGGCTCTACATAGCTGGAGATAGCCACACACACAAGCACTTAAGGCTCTACTAAGATGGTGAAGCCACACACACAGAACTTAAGGCTCTCATAGACAGGAGAAGCCACACACACAAGCACTTAAGGCTTACATAGCTGGAGTAGCCATCTCACAAGGCACTTAAGGGCTCTACATAGCTGGAGAAGCCACAACAACAAGGCACTTAAGGTTCCATAGCTGGTGATGCCACATCACAAGGCACTTTAAGGCTTACATAGTGGAGAAGCACATACTCTCAAGCACTTAAGCTCTATTGCTGGAGAAGCACACACACAAGGACTTAAGCTCTACATAGTGGAGAAGCCCCCCACACAGGCACTTAAGGCTTACATAGCTGGAGAAGCCACAACAAAGGCACTTAAGGGCTCTTACATAGCTGGAGAAGCCACACACACAAGGCACATATGGGCTCTATATAGTGGAGAAGCCAACAAAAGGCACTTAAGGTCTACATAGCTGTGAGAAGCCACCAAAGCCTTAGGCTTCATAGTGGAGAAGCCACATCAACAGGCACTTAAGGCTTCTACAGCTGGAGGAGAAGCACACTCACAAGGCCTTAAGGCTTACATAGCTGGAGGAAGCCACATCACAAAAGGATTAAGGCTTCTACATAGCTGGGAAGCCACACACCACAGGCACTTATGTTAATAGGCTGGAGAAGCCACACCACAAAGGCAGTAAGGCTCTACATAGCTGGAGAAGCCACACCACACAAGGACTTAAGGCTCTAATAGCTGGAGAAGCACACACACAAGGCACTTACGGCCTCATAGTGGAGAAGCACACTCACAAGGCTTAAGGTCTACATTAGTGGAGGAGCCACACTCACGAGGCACTTTAAGGCTTACAGAGCTGGGAAGCACCTCAACAAGGCATTAAGGTCTACATAGTGGAGAAACACACTCGCAAGGCACTTAAGGCTTCTACATAGCTGGAGGAAGCCACACATACAAGGCACTTTAAGCTTCTACATTAGCTGAGAGAAGCACACACCACAGGCTTTAAGCTCTACATAGCTGAGAGCCACACACACAAGGCTTAGGTCTACCTAGCTGGGTGAAGCCACACACAAAGGCACTTAAGACTCTACTAGCTGGAGAAGCCACACTCACAAGGCACTTAAGGCTCTACATAGCTGTGAGTCTCCCGCCACACTCACCCTCTCCGAGCCTCTCCTCTCTCGGCCTCTCTACATAGGGAGAAAGCCACACACACAAGGCACTTTTTTTTTAACCCAGAGCGTAAGCTAACCCAGGTAATCCAAGCCGCTCGTCTCGCCTAAACCCGGATTACCCAGAGCGTAAAGCTAACCCAGATAGCCAGAGCGTAAGCTAACCAAGGTTAGTCCCAGAGCGTAGTAATCAGGATAATACATGGAGTAAGCTTAAACCAGGATAATCCAGAGTGTAAGCTAACCAGGATAGCCAGAGCATAAGTCTAACCAGGAAAATCCCAGAGCGTAAGTAACCAGGTTAATACAGATGGTAAGCTAACCAGGATAAATCAGAGCGTAAGCTAAACCAGGTTAACAGGATAATCCAGAGCGTAAGCTAACCCAGGATAACACCAAGAAAGTCAGTGGGCGTCGCGAGGAACGGTTGTCTTAAGTATCACTGTAGTCCTTCTATCTTGTCCTGCAGGATGTACCACCATTCGTCCTAACACCTGTTACTACTTACTGGATAGGTGAATAGGGACAGCAGGTTGTAAGGAAATGCCAGAATTTCCATCTGTTTATGTGTGATCAAACCCGGACAAGCAGTGTTGATGGGGCGAGAGTCTGCAACCAGTCACGGGGCTGTTTTTTAAGACAGTTAAATATGCTTTTATAAGCTAACCTACATGTAAATTATTAGTGAAGTTGCAGATGGATGTAGGTCGACTTCTCCGGGATTAAGGCATGCTGTCCAGCAGCAAGGCTTGTGTGTGTTGTTCCAGGGACATCTAAGTGTAACTAAAGATTTTGAATTAGGACCCCACAGGGAGGTGTGTCGTCCCATTATTCAATATTTAAATCAATGTCTTATTAATGTTATGCTAGCCTATTATAAGAAAGCAGTTTGTTATGAAAAACATTTAGGGAATTAAGTCAGTTTTTCCCAGGATGCGATCCACACCTGGCGACTAAAACCCAGGGTACCATTTTCCTGATGGTCGTGACATGGACTACCTGTGTAAGGAAAACACGTCCATGTTCCACCATGGGAGTGATTCCTCACACATGTACTGTGGCTGAGATAAAGGCCTAATTCTCCCTACGAGCCCCGTGAAGGCGAATAAGATTAGGTCCTTGGAACAATGGTTCCAGGGAAAGAGAGTTACATAGTGCCTCTTTCCCATGGTAAATACACATTATGAAGCTTAGACAATCCTTCAGTGGGGAGATAAGTCCGGGTTAACTAAATTAGTGGAGACCAGGGCGGCCATCCTGGACCAACCTCAAAGTATACTCTTAGATGTGACGGGTTCGAGCATTTATACTATGTGGGTATTCCAGGGGGTCAACCCCCGCGGCCCAGTTCTTGACCGGAATCTTGGTGAATCAGTAACTTGGATCACGTGAAGGCTGTTTCTGCTGGCCGCACATAGTCCAATGCACGAACCATACCCAGATGATTACAAGTACCGTCATTAGCCATATGTCTGAAGACGGTCAGGGGTCATGAAACGGTCGGGGGTCTGGAAGACGGTTCATGGGTTTGAAGACGGTCAGGGGTATTGGAGACAGGTCGGGGTCATGAAGACGGTCAGGGGTCTTGAAGACGGTCGGGGTCATGAAGACGGTCAGGGGTCTTGAAGCGGTAGGGGTTATGAAGAACGGTTCAGGGGTCATGAAGACTGGCAGGGGTCATGAGCGGTCAGGGGTCATGAGCGGTCAGGGTTCATGAGTCGGTCAGGGGTCAATAAGACGGTCAGGGGTCATGATGACGGTTCAGGGGTCATGAGGCGGTCAGGGGTCATGAAGAACGGTCATGGGTCGGAAGACGGCCAGTGGTTCCTTAAAGACGTCAGGGTTCATGAAGACGGTCAGGGGTCATGAAGGACAGTCAGGGGTATGAGGACGGTCCAAGGGTGGGGCGTCATCGAAGACGGTCAGGGGTTCATGAAGACGGTCTGGGGTCATGAAGTCGGTCAGGGGTCATGAAGGACGGTCAGGGTCATGTTTCGTAGGGTTCTGAATGGAGATATCACAGGTTGAAAGTAGACAACTTGTAGGATGGTAGATATATTGTCAGACTGAGATGAGAGATGGGAGCCCGGTGCCTAGCTGTTCACGTTCTGTGGTCTGCCGCCGAGTGAGAGCGGGACAAAGGGATCATGCCCTGTGTATGCCCATGACGTCACACCAACCAAAGGCCTAGAGGGATCTCGTGTCTAAAGCAAAGGAGGATACTAATATGTATGCTATTAATACAGGGATTACAGGGGATCAGCAACTATGCTGACAGCTCGGTCTCATGGTTACGTATGTCGTCCGACATTACATTAATATCTTAGGCTGAAAAAAAGCAGGCGGATCTGGGCTGATTCTATACAATAACAAATTCATATATATTTAGACTAAAGATGGTTCATAAATGGATATTACATAGTGGTGTTAACTAAGCATTACAAACGATAAGAACAATTCATTATTACAATATGGATGGAATGATCGATCGATCTGTATTCATGCACTCTACGGATTCTGAGGAAGAATAATTATATACAAAGAAGTGTTTAACAGAAAAGGCAGATTCGGTGCACGCAAATTAGACTGTTAATTTCAGGAATACGGAGGGAACGTGAACACGTAAAATTCTGACTAATGATCGCTAAAAAATACACAGTTGGCAATTCATTCATCTCGGACATCTAAATTATGCAGGTGTTTACACTTTTAAACCCAATTCTGCGAGGGTAAGGTTTTCGTATGCAGAATGGTAATCATCTCTGGAGGATTGAATTCTCTGGCAATGGTAACAACATGCCTGACTGAGAGAGTCTGAACGCGTATCTACAAATGATACAACTACAATACTAGTGACTGTGGAATTACTAACTCGTTGCTTGGGAGTTCTCAACTCGGGCTGTTCGATCGTCATTCTGACTCATTACAAAGTCACTAATGGGTGGGCTGGGGCTTTACAAGCAAGATTGAGGATCTTTCTGGAGAAGGTAATCGAATCACACCAGAAACTGGGATTATTCTTTGTGCAGTTTTGACATCTCGACTGTAAATGAGGATCTGCAGTAATACACTAAAGTTGTCGCGATTTAATGCATCAGCGATACAATTAACTGCCAGGTAAATTTTCAAAAAGTGGGATTGACCTCTGGATAGTCAAGTTCCATTGGCTAACCTTCCTTAGGCTGTCTTGTTCTGGAAATAAAGGTAACAGTTCTTCCTTACTGGAGGGGAAAGAACAAACTCGGTGGAGGGGATGATCCCCGGTTGAAAAAATTAACGCTATAACACGCAATATGAGCAAGGGAGAACGAATTACTATCTCAATGCAAGCAAGGAGAAAAGAAATGAACACGGTTGTTCAATGTGATATTCAATCTGAGTCGACACTGTGACACGAGGTTATCCAGTATAAGAAACTACACTTACAACGTTAACATGTGAAGATACCTCGAGACTAATTCTTACAATTGCATGGATTACGTCAACTAGATGGGATCACCATCTGAAAAACAAGGAACAAAACAGACACTTAGTGAGAAACATTGCTGTAACCAGAGACGTCTTTTCTGCTGACAGCATCATGTCACATCTACAAGAGATGGCATTACTAGTTGAAGTAATCGTTTTCTGACTAAAGGCATCCTGATTGGAGAAATACTATCGAACTAGCTGGCATTGCAGGGGATAGGCTTGTGCCACTCATGGCCAGTCTGAGTGTCCCGGACACTTGAGGCAACGGAACACTCTCCTGTAGTCTGAAGGTATAAGGTGGAACCAGATGGGAGTGACAGAATTAACTAGTGCCGACCGCTCGGCTACGTTTATAAGTAATTCACGGATCTATAGGATTAATCTGAAATTCACATTTGCAGACTTTAACAAATCTAAGATCAAAGGCTGTGAGAACAAAACATTGCTCAACGGGCTAGGTATTGTCTTTCAGTCAGTAAGGGAATGTTGGTTACTGTGGACTGAGTCATGGGAACATTGAATGGCATGAGACACTAGTGACTATTCAAGTGATGGGACATCTTCTCAGTGAAATACTGAGGGCATAAGTCAAGAAAATGTGAGAGAATGACACAATAAGCTTAAATGAAAAAAAAAATGCTTAACTATTCTGCATAGTAATTAAAATTGACAAGTTCACAGTAAGCAAAGGACTCACACACGAAGAATATGAATTTAACAAAACACTTGAAATCAAGAGAAAACTTTTACTTTGCTCGAATCTAATATGCTCAACTTTTACTTTAAATTGATATAATTGGCACAGTGAGTTGTCTTTACTTCAATGCAACAAGGAATACACATTAAATGATAAAATGGGACTCAATGAAACTTGTGCAAATTTGAAACGACATAACAATTCTGAAATAAAAATTAAAATGGGACAGGACAGAATAAATTACTATGCTCAGAAAGGCATAAGAAACTGCACTGTAATAAAACTGTATTGCACAACACTGCCTAAAATTGTTGCAAGAAAACTTTAATAGCATAACACTATATTTGACAAGGAATTATTGCAAATGAGGCAATGTGCCAATATTTAAAATTATAACACACATGAAAAGGGGAAATAACAAAGTTAAAATATCAAGGATATGACATTTAACTTTAACTGCATTAAACCAATACTTAACAAGCAAAAGAACAATTTTAACTTTAAAAGGAGACGTAAAATTGCACTAAGAGTGGAATTTGTTCAAGAATATGAAAAAAAATAAGAGGTGCTAAAAACACACAACAAAAGGAACAAACCTTACAGTGATGCAGAACACATACCAAATCAACATTTAAACTCAGTACTAGAATTTTCTTGAAATTGAAAACTTGAATTGTTAAAAATTTTGTAAACATGTGTTCTTGCTGGGCATTAAATAATGGTGGCTACTATTGTCTGGGATAAGAACAAATTAAAACACTGCTGAATAAAGCATATGAACACAGATTGTTCAACAACAACAGGGAACTAAAAATAGAATTACACGAATGGCTGGGAAGAAAAAATAATAACAGACAACATGAGTTGTGATGCAGAATATGAGGTTGAGAAAAATTTACTGGTTAATTACTGGAATGCTGAAGTTTATACACAAGTTCTATACTGCTCATATGTTGCACACACAACAAGGAAGCATAAGTACTTACTTCAAGTGTGTATAAAAAGAAACGTTCAACACAACAGATATAAAATAAGGCACGAAATTTAACATGATTTAAGGAGATAAAAGAAATCTAACTAGAATCAGTTCATGATAATCACCTGAGTTGATCAAGAGTCACTGAATGTCACTAAGAGAAAAAATTCACTGGGACACAAAGAAAATGTCTCGACCTCGCAAAATGTTCTAAAAAAAAAAAATATTATAGCTGTAACACTTGAAAAAATTGAGATTGGATGGATGGTTTTTCGTCTTGTGCTTTCCTCTGCACAGAATGATCGTGGAATTGCGCTTAAATCGGCGAGAGAAAAACAATAGGAGGCTTTTTTAAAGATGGCGCGCCACTTCTAGCTCTTGACCCGATGTTGGGCCTTAAAAATATGGTGCTACAACCCTTAGCAATGCACCAAAACACTGATGATGTTAGGTGAGTTGTAATGGCGCCTGTAGATTGGGTTTGTGGGTAATGGCTGAGCGAGGCGTTCTGAGACCGGCAATGGTGCGACACTCGTGATCGTGAGTGGCTGGGGCTTATGGGTGAAGTCGTAAGCCTCATGAGAAAACCCACAACTGCCGCGAAGATTATTCTAAGCCGGCTGGCTTAGGAGAAAACCCACGAACGCTCTCTACAACACCTCAAGGATGAGAATGAGCATCAGAAAGAATGCTTGGAGCTTGAATCACAAGCGTGAGGCTACTCACGTGGCTTGCCTGAGTTATGGGGTAAGACACTGGTTAGTTGCTAGCTGGCTTATCTTAACCATTCAACAGAAATAGTTGATAACTTCACCGATGAGACAGAGGGGTGGAAGTTGGTTGGCAGGCAAAATAATTGGATAGGAGTAGGCTAGGCTGACTGGACTCGGGTGGTCTGACTCCCCCCCACGACTGGAAGCTGGCTTATTTTGAAACTCGGGTCAAACCCTGGGAGTAATGCAAAAAAAAAGCGGAAACACTATACAAAGAGACTGACACGTAATAATGTAGAAGCTGGTAGAGTAGTGGCTTGAGGTAGCTGGATGGTGTGACCTCGGTTAGGCCCTACTGGTACACGAAATGCGTTTGTGGGTCGACAAATTTATCTCCCGAAATCGCTGTTAATGTCAGAATTACAGGCCCTCGCTGTCACCATTGATGTAGGGTTATTGAATGGTGATATCTCAGGTTTGAAAGTTAGACACACTTGTAGGATGGTTAGGATATATTGTCGACTGAGATGAGAGATGGGCCAATGTGTGCTGCTGTTCACGTTCTGTAGGTCTGCCGCCGGTGAGAGCGGGACAAAGGATCATGCCCTGTGTAGCCATGAGTCACACCAAGGCCAAAGGCTACGAGGGTTTGTGTCTAAGCACATGGAGGATACTAATATGCTATGCTATTTATACGGAGATACTGGGATCGCTATACTATGTGACAATGAGAGGTCAGGGGTCATGAAGACCGGTCAGGGGTCATGAAGATGTCAGGGGTCTGAAGACGGTCATGGGACATGAAGACGGTATGGGTCAAGAAAGACATTCAGGGTCGGGTCATGGAAAACAGGACAGGGGTATGAAGACGCGCAGGGTCATGAGACGGTTAATGGGTCATGACTGCCGGTCATGGGTCATGTAAGACGGTCATGGGTTCTGGAAGACGTTCTGGGTCATGAAGACGGTAGGGGTCTGGGAAGTCGGCAGTGGTCTAAAGACGGTCAGGGGTCATGAAAGACGGTTCAGGGGTCATGAAGACAGTAGGGGTCATGAAGACGGTCAGGGTATGAAGAGGTCAGGGTATCATGAAGAAGGTAGGGTCTTGAAAGCCGGGCATGGGTCATGAAGGACGGTCAGGGGTCACGAAGACGGTCTTAGGTGTCATGAGACGGTCAGGGGTCATGGAAGACGGGTCAGGGTCATGAAGATGGTCAGGGTATGAAGACGTCATGGGACATGAAGACGGTATGGGTCATAAGACATTCAGGGGTCATGAAAACGGTCAGGGGTCATGAAGACGTCAGTGTCATGAGAGGTCCATTGGGTATGAAGACGGTCATGGGGTCATGGATAGACGTCATGTGTCATGAAGACGGTCATGGGGTCCTGAAGACGGTCAGGGACATGAAGGTCATGGGTCATGAGACGGTCAGGGGTTCATGGAAGCGGTCAGGGGTCATGAGACGGTCTTGGGTCATGAAGCGGTCAGAGGGCCATGAAGATGGTCAGGGCCATTGAAGACAGTCATGGGTCATGAAGACAGTCATGGGTCTGAAGATGGGTATGGTCATGAAGACGGTTCAGGGGTCTGAAGACGGTCATGGGTCATGAAGACGGTCAGGGGCATGAAGGGACGGTCAGGGGCATGAGTCGGTCAGGGGTCACATGAAGACTGGGTCATGGGTCATGAAGACAGTAAGGGGGGTCATGACGACGGTCTCATGGGTCATGAAGACGGTCATGGGTCTGAAGACGGTCATGGGTCATGACGAGGTCATGGGAATTGCAGGTGACGGTCAGGTGGCCATGGTAGCCGGTCATGGGTCATGAGCCGGTCAGGGTATGACGACGGTCAGGGGTCATGAAGACGGTTAGGGGTCATGAAGACGGTTCATGGTCAGAAGACGGTAATGGTTCTTGAAGCGGTCACAGGTCATGAAGCGGTCAGGGGTATGAAGACGGTCAGGGGTCATGAAGACAGTCATGGGTCATGAAGACGGTCATGGGTCTTGAAGCGGTCATGGGTCATGGAGACGGTCAGGGGCTATGAAGATGGAGGGGCATGTAAGAACGGTCAGGGGTCATGAAGACGGTCATGGGTCATGAAGACAGTCGGGGTCATGAAAGACGGTTCAAGGGGTCCTGAAGGGTCATGGGTATGAGACGGTCATGGGTCATGAAGACAGTCATGGGTCATGAAGGACGGGTCAGGGGCATGTGACGGTCATGGGTCATGAAGGCGGTCAGGGGGGTCATGAAGACAGTCGGGGTCATGACAGACGGTATGATCATGAAGACGGTCAGGGGGCCATTGAAGACTAGGTCCAGGGGGCCTTGAAGTCGGTCAGGGGCAAGTAGAGGTCAGGGGTCATGAAGACGTGTCTAGGGGCCATGAAGACGGTCAGGGGTCATGAAGATTGTCAGGGGTCTTGAAGGACGGTCTTTTTTTTTATATTTTATTTAAAAATGACATTACAAAATATATATATAACCTTATTTTGTAGGGTATAAATTAACACAATCTCCGCAGCTCATGACGTACGCTCGCGCTATACACTTACACACTTACAACTGTGAGCGCGCGCTCCACACATCCACCCGGATGCCCCGCTAAAAACCATGTTGAAGCTACTCAAACAGAATTACATGGATATGACAACACTTTTTATATACACATCCCTTGAATATGGTATTGATTAATCGATTGCAGACCATGGCAATTCATTGCACTGAACATATTATACAGCTATTACCCCGTGGTTATACAACCACCCCACTAATTTACAACTAACATGCGAACAATGAATGTTGCTATCTAAGTCAACAGCAATGATCCAAAACAATATTTTATGTAATTGTTCCTAATGGTTCAAATTACTTAAAATATTATACACAACAATGATGATATAGAAAAGTCACAGACATACAAATGTCTACAAAGCCATAGGTATAAACTTAGTTCTCCAAAAATCCATCACATGTAAGCTTGTACACATTTAAACAGGCAATTCCAATGTTAAAAACAATAACAGCTTCAACTTATGACATTTCAAGCTCTATACAGCTTATATGGGACATAACATAGTTGCTATTGACCAACAGTCCAATACAACATAATATAACATGACATATTTGAAGATATTGGCCTTACAGCTATAGTGTAATTATATATTTAATTAGGAAAACACTTAGCTGATATGACGCAATCGTCTACACAGCCGCCCTGCGAGAGGTCTAGAAGCTTTTCGCAACCCATAAAACATTGGGGCTGTCCAAGAGATACAATTTGTAAGTATAAATTTACTCTAGGGGGTGTTTATGTAGCATATTTTCATTCGATGATGGCTGACGAAATACCTACTTGTATGGACTCAAAGTTCCACACCTTACTGCCGAATTATAGGTTGATTACAAACTCTTGTGTGACTCAGAATTGCGCAATCCCCGATCTACAAGAAATTCGTAACATAACTTGCTCTTTGTAAACGTGAGCTATGGGTGTTCTCAACACCTTCGACAGGTATCGGTGACTGATAGAAGCTGAAGTGCCCTTGGTGTCACGTCTTCATTGGGTTAGGGGAACGCCACACTGGTACACTTGTTCCCAAGATTTGTCTTTATTATTCACAAATGTATCACAAGAGAAGTGTATCAATTCTCTTAAGTTATTTGTGTTTGAGGACTACTTTGTTCACACTAACGCACAGTTCAGTATCCTGGGTCAGTCCTGTCATTCCCATAGAGTCAAAGATAGTTGGCGGACACACGCCCAAGCCGTCACTGCCCTAGCACCCAAAAAAAAAAAAAAACGAGACCCTTGTTTACTTGCTCCTTGTCACTCTCGATGAAGCAACAAAGCAGCATGTTTTGTTCTTGCTTGTTTAAGCATAGACATCAATGGACACAATTATACTATGGTAAAAAAGTGGGAGCAGGATTTTCTTATTGTCTGTAAGTAAGAGATGTAACTGTCTCTTATAAAAATACACTTTGCAACACCGCGGCAAGGAGCAGAGGTCATTGATACGTGCATAGCATCTGTGATTCAATTACTCACTTCGCAGTATACAATATGCTCGCCCCTTTGAGGGCTTGGCACTCTGGGCTGAAATGGGGCTGAAGGTTGGCTGAAAGGGGTGAAGGGGGCTGATAACCTCTGGAGCAATTTTCACACTAAGTAACACATACGACTGTGCTAGCAGACCTAACCACAATAAACCTATAACACCACTGTTGCCAACTTTATTTTTACATATCTGACGTACATATAAACTCTTACTCACAAAACAAAATGAAATTGCAGTCACCAGTGGCGAACAATAATGCACGAATTTTAAAACAAACAAACAACATATTAGAGAGGTCCAGGGGCCAGAAGCGGTCAGGGGCCATGAAGACGGTCAGGTGTCTATTGGTAATTACACCAGTAAACAAATAATCAATATATAAAAAAGTAGGAGATTAAAATTATCAGCGCAAATACACAGTGTTAGAGTATATATTTATATATTATATATATATATATATATATTTATATATATATTTATTTATATATATAGATATATATATATATATAGTATTGTCGGGTCCCACAATTTACCCCAAGAGGTGGACCCTGTGTTATACAATATAAATAAAAAAATTTTAACACACTGCACTAGCCACGACTCGATCCCATGCCTGTTTTGGTTAGCCTTATGGTGGTGCGAAACACATGACGCCCTATCATGTCATACCCAGTGGAACTGGATGTTGTACCGCTACCAAGGACCACGATGGTTTGGGAGACTCGAGATGATTTCCTTCTTGTCCTTGTTGGTGGACTAGTTCAACCAGCGATTTTTTATTATTTGTGACACCAACCATAATATAGATCCTATGTATAATTGTTATTAATTACAAGGAGAAAGTATAACAAAACATGTCAGTGAAGGATGGTAACAAAACTTAGTTCCAGCTTAATTTTTTATGAATAATTCCCTTTAAAATACTCCTTAGACTACAAATATTAACATTTTTACGGTTGAACAAAATAAGTTTAACTTTTTTAACAACAATTTATAACATAAACAATTTTATATAAATTATTGATAATTTTCACAAATTTTGGAACTGTAAGAAAAAGTTTATTTTGTTAATATCATATGTTTTATTTTAAAAGAAAAAATATTATAGTTAATGTGTTTGATGATAATTGATAATTTAAAAATTATTTGTCACATTTTTGTAGTTTTTCTGTTAGTTAAACAAGACTAAACTAATTGTAAACAAGTATGTTACTTTATTTACAAACTTAATATATACAACTTACGCAATTTATTTTTATATTTATTAAAATAATACAATACATTATATAAATAAAAGAGTACAGTAGCAGTTCTTCCACAGAATTATAATTTTCATTGTGGAAATACACACTGAACGTTTATCTTTGTAACTGACACAGGACAGTTAGTAAGTACGTAAGTAAGTAGTAAATTTATTCAGATTGAACACACATGCCGGTGTGCTTTGAGCAGTGAAGGTGCCCGAGCCGAGCTTAGTCATAAGACTGTTCATTCCCATTTGCCCCCTGGGGCGGGGATGGAGACCAGAGAGGCCTAGCTTGTTGGGTAGGCTGGGGGACAGTTGGTCCAAAGAAGAGGAGGTACTTGTGCATCATTCCCATGGGAGATTAGGTCTCGACATTCCTAAAGTGGGAAGCCAAGGCGGGCCCCGCTTGGGACACGGCCGGGCGGGCGACTTAGGCTAATCTTTAATAACTTAACTAAATTTTATTCAGGTATACACAATACAGTTACATAGACATTATCATTAAAATAGCGCAATGTGTAGAGAACTAGGAAACCAAAAAAGTAGAAAGTTTATATGGTTTATTATGCACCCTTACCATCCTGTGGGCGGTAGTCACCACATACCCATCCTGTGGGCGGTAGTCACTATAACCCATTCATGTGGGCGGTAGTCACCCCATCCCACATCATGTGGGGCGGTAGTACCTTCCCCATCCTGTGGGCTGGTAGTCACCCATTTACCCATCAGTGGGCGGTAGTCAACCAATTCCCATCTGTGGGTGGTAGTTACCCCATACCCATCCTGTGGGCGGTAGTCAACCCTATAACCCTCCTGGGGCGGTAGTCACCCATACCCAGCCTGTGGGCGGTAGTCACCCCAAACCATCCTGTGGGCGGTAGTCTGACCCACCCCATTAACCATCTGTGGCGGTAGTCCCCCATACCATCCTGTGGGCGGTAGTCACCCTACCCATACTGTGGGCGGTAGTCACCCATACCCATCCTGTGGGCGGTATGTC